>JAQGBY010003641.1:0-18662 GCA_034698785.1 Mycogona germanica | reverse complement strand
TAAGGAAGTTCCTCAAATCTGGTTTAAAATAAGAGTCACCTTTACTATAATTATAAAGTAAGTATAAAGTACACTCTGTATAATTATAAATTTTTTGAAATCTAAATTAAGAGGAAAAGACACATTTCGACTTTTTAATGCGTACTTTTCTCCTATAGATTATCTTCAAATGTAATATTTCTAAAATTCTCCAAAACATTTTGAAAAATGTTTTCCACAAATTGAGCAAAAAATAAATAAGCAACTCACTAGGAAAGATAATAATCGTAAAACGCATATGACTATTAAAATGTCTACAACATTCGCTGCACAAAATAGGTGATTGACCAAATTTAGGTACACTACTTAACTAGTCATCAGAGATTATATGGTCAGAGCCTTGATTGACAAGAAATGAACAGTTTTCTCTTTGTCTGAGAATGATTGATTAAAAAGAAGAAAGAATAGTGACGCACGACCCACGCTCTGAACCTTGCAAACGGAATTCAATCGGAACTCCTTGGCGACGGGCCTAGTGGGGAAACCCCACGGGATATTAATGGCGACCTTAAAAGAAATGAGGATGAGGACAGGCAGGTGCCTGGATTGGGGTTATACATGTTTGATAAATGGGGGGCGGAGCAGGGGCGGGGAAGAACGTTGTACGTGACGTTGCTTAGCGGCCGAACTGTACACAATAACACAGCGACTTGCGTCGTTCGTCTACGAACTAACGTTCTGGAAGATCGAAGAAAACGACTGATTCAACACAAATATCTTACGATTAAATTTCTTAGTGGATTCCTGGTTTACAAGTGACACACTCATTGCGCATGTTACAATTTAACTAGTCATTTTTATGCTTGTACACGTATGTGCGTTTAACACATTAAAATCAGTTACTGTCGTTAGTTCACAAGCATACTAGAAATATTCCTTAGAATGGTACACAGCGTCTTACAGTCTATTGACTCTGAAATTCGTTCAGCGTGCTTGAGATCGGACAAATTTTGCGTACAATATTTTAAAGGAACGTTCGAATTGCTGAAAAATGATAGCGCCTAATTTAGCTTTCTCAATGCTGTTACTTCCGCGTTGTATTGAATAAGATGCAACCATTTATCAGAGTTGATATCCTCAGGAACGAATCAGGACACGAATCTCCTCTGAGGTTCCCTCGTTAATTCATAAAGATGGATGCGCAATTCAAGCATTTCTTCTCATTGAAAGAGGAATAACATCACAGGCACTATAAATAATTTAAAACGCAAATTTATTGATGCACCAAACACCGTATAATAGACTAACCAAATGATTTAGGAGACGATTTATTTTCCGTTGCTGTTTAGCCGTTGCCGCGATTTGACTATCGATTCCACCTAATCCATCACGCATTACGCCTTCTTTCATGCCAACGTGGTTAAGTACAACGAGATGCCCGTCCAGACTAGAGTGTCGAAAAGGATAGTCGACCAATTAAGCGGATAATGTAGTTGGCCTACCGGACCGGACGACTAAATGTCCACCAACCAACCTGACTTTGTATTTTTGTCTAGCTGTCAGAACCACCACTGGTGGCGATCAAAACCCGACAACGGAGAACTGATCAACGAAAATTCGTGTGACCTACATTCAACCCTTTCCATTTCTTTGGAGTGAACCCCAGGATTTATTATTCAAAATAGGTGCGTGTTGGCGAACATGCGACAAGGCCTAACCGCGCGTGTCTAATTAAATACATGACGATGTCCGCTACAATGCTCCCTTCTCTCCACTCCCCTCCCCCTTACTCGACATTTAAAAACATGTATCTTGCGCAGGCGAGTTGCTCAAACGTAGTCTGGAAACCGCCGAAAATACGGGAGAAGCATGTTTCACGTTTGCTACGAATGTTGGCTGCCCCTTGTAGAACGCGCCATCAAAACACACACAGCAGCCGAGTCGTGCAGAGAAGTGTGTTAACTACGCCATCAACTATTGGGCAATAGCTTTCTTTGAAATCCGACGGTCGTGTTGCAATGTTGGGGATGGTGCCAAGTTACGAGTTTATCGAACAACAACTGGAGCCATCCACCATCAATAAACATGCGCAATTTTTATTGTCGAACTCTTTTTTTTTAAATTGGGATGATTAGAAAACGTTTGAACAGTTTGAACGCTTGAATCGGGAAAGTAATTTCAAGGAGCTTCATCACCGGTTCTCCCCCGATGCTTCGATGAGGGAATTGAAAAAAGATGGAAAGATTTCAAAAATTGCAAATCACGACATCATCGAATGTCAATTGTTATCGGTTATTTTTTTTTAAAAAAAGATATAAAGAAATTGTCACCAGCCTTCCGGGCTACCTCGAGTACGTTTCCTGGAAACGACGGCACAATGATTTCGCTAAAGTTATTCTAATGATAAACAATTGTTTGTCGAGTACCAGGCTAATGCGTGTTCTGTGTTTCTCCTGATTTCGGCGATTAGGTCACTGGTTAAGCCGATAGGGGGAGCGGATCGTTGGCAACATGCTCGCAATGAGTCGGCAGAACGCCAACTCTGGTAAGTCGCGTAGGCGTGTCGATTCTCGGGGGGATTGCTGTCAAATTTGCATTTTACAAGTATATACACTTCGTAGAACATACCGAGGCTTAAACATCGAACATGTTGGAAACCATGAAATAGCAAGAACCTGACTTGCGACTAGCAAAGTACAGTGTGTTGAATAAAAACAATGGAGTTGACTTAAATTTACAATTAAAAATATGAAAACAATCATTTATCTTTCTCTTAATTACCATCGTGCATGTCAACATTCCAATTTTTAATTTTTCCTGAAGATCAGATATGAACGTTACTTATCGACGATCTTGTTGCTGACTCTCGATTGCAGTTCAAGTAATGACTATATTTTTGCTATTACTACTATCTGCTTCTTTTGTTATTTATTGTTATTCTTGATCTTTTGTTATTTATAAACCACTATCAATTGGTTTGGGGTGATTTCTTTATTTGCCATATAGGGACAAAATTAAAGTTGGGGTAAGTTGAATGATGAGATGGGTTAAAGATGAAAATGGTGGACCAAATTTCCAGATCTTTTGATTAGCGTCTTGGGAATTGAAGTTGTGCTTGCTCACGGCTACGTCTAAAAGGGTGCATTCAGGATACGTTCTTTGAACACAATATGAAAACCAAGGCACATTTTATAGTCATGGTTTTATGGGCACTATTGTTAAAATGAAAACTGATCTTGCCATTGTCGGTCCACAGATGCCATTAAAACTTTTTGAAAGAAAATCAAGACTGTCGAATGTGCTGCATTCTCCTGGGACCCCATGTTCCTAATCACATGCACATAATACTCGTTAGAACAGCTTTCTCCTTCCTAACTAAAGCATAACAAGAATACAAATGAATATGTGACAATATTAGATATAAAACATTTTTTCTTTTTTGTGTATATAAAGGTAAACAATGGTTAATTTGGAGGTGTAGGTCTCAAGTCGATATATAGCAATAAAATCCTACACTATGTATACTATAATGAAATTACCCATATTATATAACCCCATAAAGAGGATCAGGTAATATCGAGCCGCAGTTGCAGACTCCAACCAAGTCCTGGAAACCTTTTGTGAACCCCACTCGAACCCTATGTACATATTTGGTGCCTGCAGAAACGTGCGTGACTAACTAATCATTTCGAGGCTAATGTTTTATACATTATTAGATGTAATTTATGTCGACATCAGTAGCGTGCTATCAGATTTCCATTTATATTTATTACAAACTAGACATATATGAAATGCACTATACATGTACATGTACGTGCATTGGTGGCCTACCTTAAACTGAGGAGATTAAACAAATAACTGTAAAAATTAAAAATAAATATAAAAGAACATGCACGATTTTTGTAATCTACTACCACTAATACAGAAATTATCTCAATTAAAAAATATCATCAGATAATACTAAAAACAAATTTGTTGATTATAATTTTTTCATTAACCAATTTCTTAAATGTGTGTAAATGTACGTAGTTTACAATTTTGGGATGGATCGATTATCGATCGATTAGAAAGTGGCAAGCAAATGTTTACTTGTTGCACTTGTTTACGCCCACTCTAAGCCACTTGCGACATTCATTATCGATCCATTTCTACGGCTCCCAAAAATCGCTATTTTCTATTCACAACGTGTAGATGACTTAATTATATCCAACACGCACGAAAATGCATAAATGAGACTTCAAATTTCCCCCTCCCTTTATTCGTCTCTACTCATTTTTTTTCTTCTTTCCTGCTTTTTTGTTTACCCGCAAAATAGATGCTTTTTCGGCATCGATCCATCGGCCCGTAAGACAAACTGGAGCTCTTGTTTAACCGCGAAGGACGTGTACATGTCATCGCATTAACGATCTCCGATAGCTGGTAATTGGATAGAGCCAACTCATCAAAAATGATCCTCCCACCATTTTTTTTATACTTCCGTCATACGTTTGACTTACGTTGGATGAAACCAGCGTTCAGGGTTTGGTCCAATTAACGGTTACCCGTGCCTTGACCATCAAACGGGTTTCATGACGGCCGCAGTTTTATTTTATTTCCTGTCAACCGCACTGCGAGTTGACCTATCCATTCCCATATTTAAAGGGACTTTGTTTTTTTAGTTTCACTGGGAAGGTTTTTCTCGTATATTGATCGAATTATTTTAGTCATCCTTATACAGGTTGTTGGTGCTCGTGATGGAACTCTAGCTAAGAGCAACAAGAAAGTTGCCACGAATATTTTGTACTGGTTTGTGGCAGTGCTTTTATTTATTTATATCCTTGACGCATTGAGCTTTATATCTAAACGTTATTTCGAAATATATGCAATTTTTAAAAGTTGATGTCACCACTTCATTACAATAAAATGAGAAGAATGATTTTTCTACAATCAATAACATTCGTTTCTCGGTACGGAATTTGGAAACGTTGCAGGTGCGGTTATTAGTACGAGAATATAGAACCTCTATCTCTCTCAGCGCAAAAACGAAAACCAAAAAATCTATGCATTTCGTAGCTTTTAGCCCAAGTTACCAGTAATGTGTTTTTTGCTTTTATCAAAAGATCCGTCAATCATTAAAAGCATTAAAAACACATTTCTGTATACAGCTTTGCGGTGGCATTCGTTCCATTAGGAACATCATTCTTCGTCGGTTTTTGGCAAATCCCATCGAATGCTCTTCGTTTGCGGAAAAGTTGGAAAATACATCACGCTCTCTCTCGAGAGAGCGCCTAATTTCATCAGCATAGCCAAAAGTGCGGGGAAAGACACACAAAGCAATTGCCGCAACCATTCACTAAATAGATTTCATCGCAACAAGTCATGCTCATCGGTTGCGCTTGAAAAAAATCCATAAACAGCTATAACTTAATTTGCATGTTTTGAAAGAGGGTAGTTCAGCAGCCGAAAGAAGCTACATTGCAATTTTTTTAAAAAATATTTTCAAGTTCAATTCGGCAAGACTTTTCACAAACCTTAGAACATCTGAACATTTCACCTTCAAGATACAGACCAGTATCTGAATTAGCCTACATAAAATCGATTATCCCTGAATTTGCTTGAAGTGATCGAAGAAACTCATTTTAAAATTAACTTCCTTCAGTAGTTAATAGACGGCAAATAAGACTATTATACATAATGCATCCATTTACCATACCGGTGGATACAATTTCCGGAAAACAGATTCCACTGTCGGGACCATCGATTCACCAGTCCGGTCGGCACCACTCCTACACCTGGATCTCGACCTTTACTACCCCTGCCGAGTCCGGTCATCATGACCTGGAGGCAGAGGCGGTGACATCGTTCCGGCGCAACCTCAGACCCATCTATTGGGTGGCCCTGATCTACGGCCTGAATCTGGATGGCAGTCGCGTGTACTACTCGCCCATCCGCAGCTTACTGTCCACCCTGCTGCAGGTGGTCATGATCCTCGTCTACTTGTACACGGTGGCCGTAGCCATCGGAACGCTAATCGAAATGGCGCGTCAACAGCAGTCAATCTTTAGGCCATGCGATGACATCTGCTCGCTGATGTTCGCCCTCTGCGCTTTCTTCATTCACCTGATCCTGTTTTGGAAACGGGATATACTTTGTCGGCTCTTTGAGGCCACCATTCAGGTACCACCATTCACATTTTGTTATGCAACGTTAAGATATTCTTTTAAATATTTTCCTATGACCTATGGTGTCTTTTATTGCAGGCAGGGGCTCGCATTCAGACCATGAGTAACGAGGAGGGCGCCGCGAAGCTGCAAGAAACTGTCCGCGCTCAGTCACTCCGTTGTTCAGCCATCCCCTGGCTCGGCTCACTCCTCCTGCTGAGCCTTCGACTGATGGCCAACTGGTACCAGTGCAGCAAGCTCGGCGATCCGGCCGCTTGCGATTTACTACAACCACAGCAGTGCCACCAGTCGGACAACACCACAATGCCCGATCCTTACGAAGCCTGGTTCCAGGAGTTCAACTTCCAGAAACAGATTCCGTTCCCCCAGTTGCCCTATCTGGTCCGCGACTCCCCGTTCGGCTCACTCAGTTCCACCCATAAGGTGCTCACCCCTGCCATCGTCTCGCGGCTCGACCTATTCCTGCCTCAAATGATACTGATGCCATTCTATCTCCTGGGTGCCTCGATCTTTCTTTTCGGATGTCATTTTCTTGGCGCAGTGATGGCAGCGCTGGCGGACGTGCGGTCCGACGCAAAGGGTCATGCGGCCATTCAGCGACAACTCAGTTGCCACCGTGACGTGTGCCAACTGGTCAACCTAATGGACACTGCCTACGGTCTGGCCACCCTCGTTTGGTAAGTTGAGTGAGGAGAAATTTTGATTTAATAAAATCAGAAGATATCAAGAATGGTTTTACCTTGGTTATTAATGTTTTTTAGGTGCACTCTGGAGATCGCTTGCGTCATCTATGTAGTGCGTGGGCTCAACTTGCATCAGCCGTACATTTTTAATGCGCAACTATTGATGCCCTTTATGCTTCATGTGGCGCTCTTCTTTGCTAAGGTCATCGCTGCTGATTCGGTTAACTGTCATGTAATTTGTTTATCTTTATTCTATTTTTTAATACTCTACTGTAGTGTACACGTATATTTGTGTAAAGTTAATTTTGACTAACATTGGACAAGATTTCACCCCGAGACCAAATCGTAACCGGCAAGATAACCTGGAGTGTTCTTTCGTACTTCACATAAAATAACTCAGCATTTGATTCTTAAAAACCATATAATTTTTAAATGACCGATTCTAGAATGTCCGTAACCTCAAAAATATATCATACGGAACCGTGACATTGTAGCTTTAAAATATTTTTAACTGTCATTGATTATTGCTCTCGTTCCCTCAACTGTTACGCAGGTGATGGATTCTCTTACCGAATTACGCGAAAGCATCAATGAGCCTTTGGCGTTGAACCACATGGAAGCAACATCGGTAATCACAGGAACAGTACATTCTATTTCTCGCAAACCATTTTCATTTCAATATTCCGATCTGGCATTTTACTTCCTTTCTGACATTATCACTCATATTTACAAAAAAATGTGTATTACAGCTCAAAACTGACGTCGGTCTGTATGTTCAGCAACTGGTGGCTTCCCCTCCTGCTTTGACCGGATGGGATTTATTTACGTTGGACAAGGGATTGACATTGTCGGTGAGATCAAGTGATTATTATTCGTTATTTACTATTACAATAGTATAAAAAGGTTCACTGGTTCAATATGGTTTGAAGTCTGAAATAAAGTAAAGCAACGTTTTACCTTCGGTAGAAGGCATACCTGAAGACAATGAATCAGAATTCTTTCGGAACTAGTGAATTACATAGAAACTCTAGTGGTTTATTGGTTTTATATATTTCACTGTCTGGACAGTTTTTTTATATAGTATTGTAACAGTTAATTCTACTTTTATATTATTTTCACAGGTGTCAGGAGCAGTGATTACCTATGCCTTAGTGCTGTATGGTTCTTAAAAGCATCTAATCGTGAAAGACTCCACGCAACTTAATGTCCTCAGATATTGTTTTCAATGCTTAATCCATTACTCGAACACTTTCGAATTGTAACCAGAATTTATTTATGCGAGATTCATGAATGTTTACTGGTAAAGTCAATAAAGTCACACAGTTTGATTCGTAAATATTAATAGTGTATACTGTTCAGTTGCTTATTGATTATTCGATTATTATTATTGTAATGTCCAATTTTTTTAGCCCATACTGTAAACATTTGTATACATCAGCCGTTTCCACAGAGCACTGCTGTAACATAAACTATTTATGACAGAATTGTTACGTATGTGTCACTTATACAATGCCAAACTTTGCATATCCGTTCTAATCATTCCATGATTTACATCATTTGCGATCTACATTGAGATCTACGGTGAACGGGTTCAATTTCAAATTGCGCATCTTGTGACATCAACCGCCATCAAAACGAAAAGCTTTTATTCTGAATTTGCTGATCCATCGCTCCGAGCAATATTCGAGATGATAATAAAGGGAGGGTGACTTGGATCTGACCTATCTCACCGCATCACAAGCCATAATGGAATTTCTCTTTTCGCGACAGCCGCGTATTGATATCTCATTTCGGTGTACCGGATATCCATCAATGGAATCAAAGACAGAAAAAAAATCTTTTCTGGGCTGAGATTCCTATCAAACTCTGTCTTCGCTCCACCAAATCCATCACGCAGTCTACGATAGTCGTCGATCTTTGGATCTATTTTACAAATTGGATGTATAGAACGTCGAACCTGAAGAGAGCTTTCAGAAATACAAATTTTGAACGAATGCCAAAAACAAAGTCGCATCACTAGGTAGTATTTGCTTACAAGATGGATCGCTGCGTATCAAAAGATGATTTCTAAAGACGGGGGAAACAAGTCAAGAAACGTCTCGTTTCACTATTAACCAATACGAGACTTGTTAAGATTTGCTCTAGATCGGTCTTGTTAAAATTTATTTTTGATGTAGCAGCGTAAGAAATGTTCATTATCGAGAAACACTTTTTGGTTCCTTGGCTAGCACGCAGCAAGCACGCTGCGGCTTCTCTGTAGGTCCCGCGTGTAAAGCACGCACCATTAAGCAATTGATGGGTAAAGTGTTCTTGGCAAGCGCTACAAATTGTAGTTCGAATTAGTGCGGTGATATACATCACTTAGGCGGACCCACGTTTGGGTAATAGGCGTTTAGATGCGCCGCCGACGCCAGGTAACCATGGCAACCGGCCGGTAAAATGAAAGTCCGTCGGGACAAATGCATGAAAGTACGTTATTACGCCACCATCTGTATACGTACTTACAGGTTCCGCGAAGACGGTATCCTGCGACAACAGGGCTTTTAAAAAAAATAATAAAACCGGAAGTTGAATGCAGGGAGCTGTAATGCGTCAATCACCGGTGAGCACTTTCCGTGCACGTGACAGCGCAATTTGCCGTTAATTCAATTTTTTCGATAAAGGATAACATTTTAAGAGGTGCCTTCTTTTGATAACATTGAAAGAGCCATCCTGATCTAATTTCGAAGACCGAGGCATGTGGGAAAAAAGCCTGCTGGTTCAAAGATGGCGACCTACAACTTGTAGATCTATATTCTCCACTATAAAATAAGACGTCTTTAAGTGAAGCTACATTATTCCGCTCATGCTAAAAGCTTATCGGGCTCATTAATTTTTTTAAGTTTCAAGTCAAGGGACATTGTTCCAATGGTTGAAGCCATAAATTGGCACCAAGGAAGTACCCGCAACACTGGCTGCTATAAGAGCATGGTGATGTCAGCGTAATATTTGAATAATCTTATTGAATTATTGAAAAATAATTGAAAAATTTGAAATTATAGCATTCAATTGTGAGGCGGGAAATGTCAAAGGCGGAACGCATTTTTTCTAATTCATATCGCCTTATCCTTTCCTGAAATTTGACGTATACCCAAATGCCAACACTAAATACATGTTACAACAATTTTCTACTCTAGCTCCAGTTTCGAAACACCATCCTATCTCAGCCGCAACTTTCTTTCCCTCAACTGATGTCCATAAAAAAAGAGAAGGTCTACCGGGAGCGGCTATTTAAAGTGCGCCCTCAATTTCCCCCAAAATCGGCTTTATTCGGCTCGACGAAGTGCTGAGGAGAGAATGCGGCAGAGTGTGTCTGAAGTCGTCTACGGTACTTTTGTTACAACTGAAATTTCACATTCGCCCAGGTTCAAGTTGAGTTGGTTTGAAAGCCAAAACCCTATCTAGATAGAGAGGCATTAAATATTAACATATGCCGCATGAACAGACGACCGTTATTCGCGCTTCGTATCACTACTAGACGGCGCCGTTGCCAATGGCCTGTGAATGCGACCACCGCGACATTGGTATACATTTGTTCGCCGCGAGGGGCGCTTCACCAAACGTTATCAACTTGACAGATGTTTTACAGTTGAAAAAAACTACTACAGGACACTTAATCACTCTGTCGCAGACCGCAGCAACAACATTGCACTTGCTTATTTACAGACATGACCTGAACTCGTACCACATGTTTCACTCTCTTATTGAATTATGTTCGTACTTGTTGAAAAAATGAATTTCTGCTTTAGAGTTTCTTCATTTCTGAAATCATGTTAGAGATAGGATTTTCAGAAATGACATATCGTGGAGAACATACGAATGAACTCCTAGCCGAAATGGAATTATAGGTCTGCCCTGTTGTGATGGAGAAACGCAACCCACGAGGGACCCAACGGAGGAGCCCAACATTGTCGCTAGCGATTGTCGCTGCGGCATTAGGCCCCGGCACCCACACGTGGCAAAAGGTGAGACGAATGCCGCAAGTTTTTATGTGAGCGGCTCTCGTTCAGAGAAGCATCATTAAGCGTGCCAGGAGGGAAAATTATAGAGTCGGGGATAGCCAAACTGCCCGGGCCCCGTAGATTATTGCTTACAAGCGCTGCCAGAACTCGATTCGTATGGATGCATAAAGTTTTAGTCGATACAAGTTATAAAACCATTCTTCTGCATATGGACTACAGCGGCGCGAGATGGATTTGTTTCTCCAAGACTCCGGAACACATGCCAGAGATCCTCCCATTTGGATGTCAGAGGCGCTCAACAAAATTGGGATTCAGAGATATAACATGTACATGTGGAATGGGATCTGACCCATTTTGTTTTAGAAAACTGGAATGTTTATTAAATATTCTCGTAATCACATTTTTAAAACTTAAACCAATTCAAATAAAATTTGTTCTCTGTATTTTCTGCGTCGAAAAAATGTCCAGTCATCGATTCACTCACTAGTAAACTTGTTTCCTGATTTAGAGCTCAGCCTGCTTTTCGAATCCGACCCCATAGGCGTGTGCACGCATGATGTCAGTATCGGTATTTCTCCATTCAAGCCACGTTTTCCGGTCGAATGCGGACATAGCACGTACAACAGTTGTACATGTACATGTACTATCACGCTGCATCGAACTTCCCATAGAAACGTTAAAAAAATTCCCTGAATATTGCATACATATATAAACACATATAAACACGGGCTCCATTCCTCTATGTCAATGCCGCATATGCGTGATGGCTTTTTAAATGTGTGTGTGTTTATGCAAAAACTACACTCACCACCACCACCACCACCACGGGGAGGAAGGAGGACGTGGAGGTGGAGGTGGTGGACTAGAACGCACATGCCGCATTGTTTGGCATCTATACAGGTATACGTCATTATCGAAATTTCAATGTACACATCCACCTGCAATACATATATATATATATATAGAAAGGGGGCTGAACTTACCTCCTCCATTCCCTTGACTGCCGGCGGAAATAACAACCGAATGAGCGACGCACGTTGTTTGACTACATCCGGTGAAATTTGTTCGCTCTGCCGCGGAACTCTGGTATATAAATAATAACTCCCGGACGAGAAGCGAAACTTGCGGATCGCCTACTCACGATATAGTAGAAGTTATAAATATGGTATATGCAGAAATGATGTTTGGAAGAAATTTCGGATGAATTTCCTTTTCCTGTTTCCCCCCGCTCGCAACAATTTTTTTTTCCAACCGGATGTTTCGTTTTTGAAAGCAGAAATTGATGGGACAAAAAGTGGATTGGACACTTTCAAAGTACGTTCGTATAATATTGACTGTCGCCGGAACTTGTGGTCGGACTGTGTGTGTGTGTGTGTCGTGTCTGTTTGTATGGCGGTTGCCCAGTAGCAAATTCGTACTAACAACCAGCGTTGATGCTCGTGCAACTTGGTAGGAATATTTCGTAGCGCGCGCGTGGTTCGTCAACCTGTCGCCGGACGTCGCTGCATGTCGACTGGCGTGGACGATCCTACTTGTTTGGCGAGGGTTCCTCCAGAACCTCCTCCTCTGACGATGCTTGCTTCAATGATTTGAGGGGAGGGAACAGCTGACCTGTAATGGGTGTGGAAGGGGTTGTCGGGGAATGTTCTAATTGAACCCAGAAAAAAATGACTTTATTGAAAATTAATAATCGTGAAGAAAAAATGATAAATATGTGGTTAAGACTAAAACGATATGTCGCTTACATCGTTATGATACCAGCAATAAGAGGAGCTTAAGCTCTCGTTAAAGTTTTTGATTATTTAACAATCAGTTTTCAGAACGACTATGTAGAATCTCTGGAGTTCATGTTCACACGCACTTTACCGATATACGTGAACGTACATGGTGTACACAGTGTACCAAAATAAACGTGTAAGTTTGGAAGCGTATTTTTTTTTGTGCCATCAACCCATTGGCCCGGGAGAAAAATGGCGAACATGTAAACATGTCACCGCAAATTGCATCCGTACCATTTTTCGGGGAATGGCAGCTGTTTTGTTTGGTGACGCGTGTGATGCTGGCGGCGCTCCACTCTTCATTGGGAATTACAATGGAGTGAATAATTAGTCCCAGAATGGTGTTCTGTTCTTTTCAAAGTCAGGTTAACACACCGATTGCTTCTGTGACAATCGCGTAGCTATTCGTTATTTATTTTTCTTTGGAAAGTACTCACTCATTCAAAAAAAAATAAGGCATATACATTTAAATAGCATACATATTTCATGTTTTTAATATTCGAAAGTTGATTCGCGATGAATTTGTTGGTAGAGACATATAGATCCACCATGTTATTTTTGTTTCGTAGAATCCTCCCAGATATGGATCACTTTTTCCTCTCAGCGTAAGTTTAATAGCGCATTCATATTTTATGGCAGCAAATTGGTATTTTGGTATGTTGACAATCCATCCGAACACATCGCGAATGTAAATCGCAATTGTCTATTGAATATGCGTTGGAGGAAGAAAGCCGGTAGAAAAACACTGAAATGATATTTTCATTATACCGTTCAAATGGTGAAATGCCGTTGGCTTAGTTTTTTAATTAGAATAGCTATATTGCGATCGGTTTACCGGGACTACACGAGCGCGTACCTTAAATGTCACCATTGTCTAGAGGGAAATTACATTGCATCCGTGACCCGCAGAATAGGGCTTATGATGATAAAGGGAAGAGACCCGCACTTCCCCCCTACTTCCTCCACGCATAGGACGATAATATTAATTGTGTCATTAGTCAGTCTCATTTTTGACTCGATTCGGAAGTGCCCTTTCTCTTACCGGTTAATTGAAAACCAAGGAATGGGGGCCTTCAGAAGTCTGTAGCTCATTGTCATTCAGGTTGTTCCTAGATATTTTAAATAATTGTTACATAATTATTTCTATTATTTCAAATTGAACTAAGAGAAACTCACATCCTTCTTTATTTTCATTGTTTGTCGATAATTGTCATTTCAAGTCGATCCTATTGTACTTGATCCAATACTTGATCCATTATATTGTAAATAATTGCTCTATAATTATTTTTTATTTACGAATGTCCATAGCTTTTATTATTATTATTAGAAATTATCATTTCCTATTTCTATGTAATTTTCTGCAATGGATTGACGTGCCTAGAAATTATTACGACAAAGCTCCCCATTCGCGCTTTCCTGCACAACTTTTACATGGCGCCAAGAAAAATGTGACGTCTTTCTTAACTCATGATTTCGCAAAATACGTTTCGTCTCGCAAATACATTTTTGAATCAATTCTTTCTTGAAATTCAGTTACGCTGAAACATGTCATCACCAGTTTGACACAATTTGAGAAAGTCACAATTTCCGAAATACTCTAGAAAGCGATATACGCTGATTTTTATTCAGACACAATTTCATTGATCTACGAATGGAATCCTATCATAATATAAATATGTTTACCATAAGAGTGATATGAGAAATATTTTCCCATTAGGCAATCTTACAAATGAGTTCTCAATAAAGCCATTGTCTTCATGTAAAAATGCACAAAATCCAAATTCGATATTTTTTTATTTATCTTTTGGAGGCGCTGCTTTTCCAAACTCGGGAAATACAGGACGGTTTCGACAGTCAAATGGTCCAGTCGGTGAAAAAGT
This sequence comes from Mycogona germanica, assembly GCA_034698785.1. Classification (NCBI taxonomy): domain Eukaryota; kingdom Metazoa; phylum Arthropoda; class Diplopoda; order Chordeumatida; family Chordeumatidae; genus Mycogona; species Mycogona germanica. The sequence continues at coordinate 4,180 of JAQGBY010003641.1, read as the reverse complement.
GATGTCTGAGTCATTTCCGTGAGCCACCGACCCGTAGAACCCTTTCGGTCCAGCCCTAGTGCACACAACTAAATCGACATCATTTCTGGTTACGCATCTGTGGAGAGAATACACTATCTATATTATAATCCTGAAAGTTTGTCATATTTTTTAATTATCTTTTTATAAGCTATCCGCCTCGGCGTTTACTTGGCTCAACGAAATTGAATAAAATTTGAACAGTAGAAAGTTCCGCAAATTTGTTATCGCGCTGTTATTTATACGAATACCGGGTCGCTTCACTCGGGGATTTAAGATCAACCTGGCTGGTGTAACACCTTAACAAATATCATATATTTTATTTTCATATATTTAACGACCTCACAGAGGATTAATATTGGAGCTGCAACCTACCTGCAGTAATCGTCCCGACCATCACCATCTTCGTCCCTCATGTACCACGTCTTATCATGGCCCAATTCGAAGCCGACCATCGCCGAATTGTATTCTTTCGATTCGGTAGAACCAGCTAGAGCGCAGCTGAAGAATTCATGCGCTGGATATCCCACTACCCTGCGAAAAATTCCCGTTCGAAAAATTACAGTAGGCAAAGAGTGAAATTGAATAGAAATTTTAATTTCACGTTTAACGGACAATTACGATCAAGAAGCACCTGACCACTGCCAAATTTTACTATCCCTCCCAATTGCAATTAAGTGTAGCTATCAAGTATTTAAAAATGTCTGAAAAAATAATTTCGCCAGAAATATAATACCTGTAATGCACAAATCAACTGCAAGATGAGTGAGTGATAATTCAGTTCTGTACAGGTGTGCATCGCTTTTGCGCACAAGAATTTTGGATTCTTCATAAAATAAGGTAAAGACCAACCTGCAATAGTCATTCGCAGCACCTTGGCCTTGGACATCAGCCCATCCATGAAAAAACTGGTCGTATCCCATGTCATTCACATCGTAGCGACGAGGTTTGGGACGAAACAAGATTGATCGTTCCGTCTTCAAACACACCACCTCTTCCTCCGTGGACCCTGAAATTTGAAAGATTCTAGAAACATCTATTCAAGACAAATTTCTGAAGGAAAATGAATATTTCTTGAAGATAGCGAAAGAGATAAAATAAATATATAATGGTGGCACATTTTCATCCGCACGCCGTGATCAAACAAACTACTGAAACTAGCACCGCCGCCGGGAATCGAATCCTGGATCGTCGGTCTCGCAAGGAATTGGGCTCGACGAGTTGAACCAAGTTAATGCGAATTGATATTATTAACTGTGAATCAATCACTGAATCAATAAGAAAGAAAGTGTAGATAATTGCTAAAACATGCATTGAAATTCCAGAGTTCCTTTAAATCCTACCTGAATTTTTTGACTTTTGTCCCCAAACAGGTTGGGAGACAATCGATGCCATTATCAATAGGCCACTTATGTAAAGAAGCACGACAGTGTCCATGATTTCGCGAAAAGTGATTGTATTCTCTTCGGAAGAGCTTCTGATTAGATAGAATAAATTGAAAATAATTTTTGATAGTATGCCTCCCCTGTTAACTCTTGCAGGAAACAAAATAGCTCACCAATAACAAGCAGTTTCAGAAAAACATGTTGACAGATGTTGCAACACAGGAAACTTGCAGAAAGCGCGAGAGTTTTAAAAATTTCTCTTGTCCTTGTTTACCGGTGATTCGAGTTCACTGTCGTGTTATTTTTTCTTTATTCCGAAAACTGTGTTGAAAGTAATTGAAACTTTTTTCTATTGAATAATTGGAGATTTTATTTGTATCAGTTTTGTGACATTTCCTATTATTCTGCACTTTGATGAACCAAGTACTTCTCAAGCAAAATCACAGTATGACAGAAAACTCACTATTTAAGATTATTTCAGTTGAATGATCAAACAAACTAAAAAATATCCTTATCACTCTAGCGCTAAATGCGATGGAAAAATAGTCCCTTAACTGGCGTCATTTTCTGTAATTCCTCGATCTCAAAATCGGCTTGGAAAAGTGCTAGGAAGAAGCTACTTATTCGTACTTTCTGTACTATTCTCCTACGACCATTTTATATTTGTATTTTTTCCGCTTCAAACTATATTTAATAAATAAATTGAACGCCAAATCTCACGACCTCTAAATAACAAAATAACAGGCACTCTCGAAATTAAATAAGAATGTACTTTCAACGTGTATTTATGATGAGTTGCAATAGCCGCAGAAACACGCTTTCACGAATCGCCTTGATCAAATATCCTTCCGAGTTGCAACTAAGTATATTGATACAATCGAAACAGAGCGTCTTGTGTTAAAATTAAACATTATTTCTGAATCAGGAAATAAGTGTTTCTGATACTTTTCAATGTTTTAAAGTAGGACGCAATAAATATTTTTGTCAAGAGTAAAATGAAAGCAAAACACACATTCCCAGTTGTAAATTATTTTTTATTGAAAATTGATGTAATAACGTGAAATCGTATTTGTTTTACATGAATTTATATTTATTTGAACATGCATTTAACTCTCGGACAAACAACAACATTCTACTTTGATGGCGATTTTCCAAATTCGGGGAAAACGAGCCGATTTCTACAATTCATTGGTCCAGTGGGGGAGAAAGTGACGTCAGTGTCATTCCATTGTGGTAGCGATCCGAGGAACCCCGTTGTTCCAGCCCGGGTGCAAACTACTTGTTCGATACTATCTTTAATAGCACATCTGCATCGGAAACAGAATTTTTCTTTAAGCAACAACATCCATGTTACATCTTATCATCTTTTTATTATTTGCCTGAAATCAATTTTTGATTTGATATATATATATATATATTAAATAATTGACCACTAACCGACAATAATCATCTCTACCGTCGCCGTCTTCATCCTTCATGTACCACGTGTTGGGGAATCCCAGGTCGAATCCCTTTGTGGCCGAATTATACATTTTTGATTCACTGGAGCCAGCCAGATCGCAACTCAGGAACATGCTGTGCTCATATCCCACCACTCTATAAATAAAAAAGAATTACATAGCAAATTGGATCAGATAATTCAATTCATACACATTCCCCATCGTACAAGAAATCGTAAAGCGTAACATCGTCATCCAAATTATTCAGATGCACACATATTGTTGAACTCACCTGCAGTAGTCATTGGCTGCCCCCTGACCCTGTACATCAGCCCAACCATGAAACTGAAGCTCGTATCCTACATCTTGAATATCGTATCGACGTGGCTTGAGTTGGAAAAGGTGCGACGAGTTGGCTTTCAAACAAATCACTGATCCGTCGAGCTCTTATTAATATCAAATTTGATAAAAATCGTGCAAGTGAGATATTAGATTAAAACCAGACATATCTGAAAACAATTACGATATGCCATTTTTTTAGAGTTCGAAATGCTAAAACTATTCTAATTTTAAAGAAATTGCTTTCAATGGCTATGCAGAAATTGGAAAAAGTCAAAATTTTGGAAGAGGCACTCTCCATTTTATGGAATGATATAACGTTTTTCACTAAAGCATTCTTACCAGCTTCACTTGTTGATTGCCCTAAAGCAACTTGAAAAATATTTATCGTCATCAGCCATAAAAAATAGTAATGGAGAGACATGTGCATGATTTCAAATTTTGATTGTCTTCCTTCAAAGGTATCTGAACCAATGTGTAGTTAGTTCCTTGTTTGAGGTTTGAAATTGGATTTTATAAAACTGTCATTTAGCAGTTTGATGGGCCATTTCCGCTGGAAGTACAACGGCGTCACCATTTCCTGCAATAATTTCCTAATATTCACTTTTAAAACAAATTGTCAATTCTCAGTACCGAAATGTTGAAAACAATAATGCTGCGCCATCTGTAACCACTTCGTTTGTTTCCTTACAAATAGTTTGGAAAAAATTGAAACAATTTGTGTCTTAATTCAAATGTAGATATTCAGATTACCAAGTTGAACCATTTTTGATGTTGCGCTTTTTTCAGACGACCAATCATTTGATTACATTTGTGACTATGTGACTATGGGGAAGCCATGAGTTTCCCCAAAAGGCTGCCCATAATGAAACACGCTGGCAGCACTGCATGACACTTATTAATAGCCTGAAATTTTGCCTAACAATTACAATATTACAATATGTACCCACAAGCAGCCCCCAATAGAGGGGCCTATGGCGGGGGTCGAACGACCAGTTG
>JAQGBY010003640.1:0-18664 GCA_034698785.1 Mycogona germanica | reverse complement strand
CTTGCAGCGGAAATGCTTGCAGCGGAAGTGCAACACTAAACACGACACTCGGTGATTAGAAGCAGTGCTTTACCAACGCGTTTTAGTGTTTTTCAACGAGTTTAAGCCTTGTTCGTGAAGTGTACACTCAATCGATCACCGATTCATCAAGTTGTCTTGGTCGATAAAATTGCCAAGTTGTTGATGGGGAAAACGAGAAAAATGAGCAGATTTTGAATACTGTCTTACGTTGTTGATTGTGATCCGCAACAGGAGAGTGTGACTCGAAGGTGGAAGTCTAGTGCCAATTGTTCGCACACAATTGAGAGGACACACTCAAATGATTTACGTGATACAATGCCGATCGTGATATACGACCATGTGTGAACACATGCCAACGCCATCTGCCGAGCAGTCGCTTAAACTCGTCGCAAATCAAACGCTGGATAATAGACATAAATAGAATGAGTGGAACAGAATGTGTTTGCACGAATTTCCATATATAAAACCACCAAGACGACTGACTTGCAACAACTAAACGCAAACGTTGACATGTCTAAAACTTGCGACCGTGTCGAAAATCTACCTGTGTTTTTCCCCTCAAGATTTTGATCGGGTCACAGGACGATGTTTAGCTCTCTGTTCGTGTTGCTATCCCTTGACGATGATTTTTAGATTCTTACCGCAGACATGAAAACGTAGACATAAAAGAAAGTATGTACATGTTTGTATCGCCCATTCGGTTTAATATTTTTTGGCGCTAAATAGCTGGAATTGGAGGGAGTTTGAGGTTTATGACCGACTCGAATCTCGAGACGACTAATGAAATGGCGAGTCTAACCGTGGCGGCCAACGATCATATTTCTAAATGGGCTCCGAGAAACACATTTGGACAGCTACAGCTATACATGAGCGAGGTGTGCACATATAGGGACGAGTTTTCCATTGGCGAAATAAACGCGCACGACGGAACTAGAATGGTCATTAGCCAAAACATAAACTAATTGCTGCCACTTGAATGAAGCCCCATCGCTTTGCACAAAAGAAGCCAAGAGCAAAATTAACGACACGTATTTTCGGACTTGAAGATACTACACGGTTGGGTGGGTTGCTGCGCTCATCAGGATAACACACATAGGCACTAGACATATACATACAGTGTCTCAGTTTGAGCAATAGCGATTACATAGTGCGTTAAGAAGAGAAATTTAAAGGTGTATTTGTTCAGATGTTTCATGGTGAAAACGTAAAACTGATTGTTTATTAACCGAAATTCTGATTGCAATTTTCGTTTGAGAAAAATATGAGATCAACAAAATGGTCGCCAATAACGAACCTATTGCTTATTCTCGGTGAAGATTTTGTATCGATAGATCTTTTTGCATCGTCAACAGGATGACCGGGTTTCCGATCCGCTCATATTGGGACCACATGGGTTCCCCTTCGTCACCTACCACCTCACTCCCTCAACCCACCCCCAACTACCACCCGTATGCCCTCACCCCCAAAAAAACCTAACCGTTGCCCATCAGCCAATAATGTTTTCCTGATTTGCTGCTGATGATGTTGCATGTGCTGTGAGCTGCCACGCCCCCTTATTCCCTCTCCTCCACACGAAACCCCCTTCTCGTTGGAGTTTGAGTTTTGAGGCGGCCCAGAGGAGGACGTCGGTTCTCGTCACATTCTTTCGTTTTTCTTTTCACTCGGAACTTGTTACCCCATAACCGTATCTTTTTTTGCTTCCCCCCACGAGGAGATGTGTGACGGCATGAGGCACCGGCCACATTTTTACCCGCACTAATTGGTAGTTGCATCCGCCATGGTGTTCGTGTCGGAGTTTTGCTCGTCGGCCATTTTGCCCATTTCCCGCGCGGGGGATGAGAAGGCGACAGAAGAAAACTATTCCGTGTGTATTTCCTACATTTATTGCCGAACTTCTACAGAGAGAAGACGTACGTCATTCATGACTGCTTTTCAAATAATTGATTTTTATGACCGTGTCTCAGCTTTCTTCTCACAACAACTACCACCTCAAAGTGTCACCGCAGCTGCAAATGTTCATCAATTCTGATGTGGTGGCACTTTCACCAATTGGTTTTATTTTTTAATTATTGAGTTGGTGGAAGACACCTTCCTTATACCTTCAGTCTCATTTATATCGGACGTTCCAACACACCTAACTTAAGTCATACTTCGGTACATATTAAATATAAAACTGTCCATCCCACCTTTCCGGAACACTTACCTAGTTTGAGATTTGCAGTTTTACAGTTTTGTAACCTTATTAAATGCAATCGTTTTGACTGCAATTGAGTCTAAACCATTCGACTTATTATTATATCCCTCGCCCGAAAAATTCCGAAGGTGTCGGCAGGAATCGAAACTGGGCCGATTTATGTAGTCTAACATGGTTTCAACGTGATAGGGGGAGGTTGGATACTTGTACACTAAAAGAAGGGGTGGGGGCGGGTCGGATCGATCAAAAAGAAGGAAATAGGAGAAGGAGGAGTTGGAGTGAAGTGAGGGGAAATTGGTTGGGGTGGGGTGATATGGTCGAACGTTGCAGGGGGTAAGTGAACGGGACTAGTGTGGCCCCCCGCGAGCGGCGGCGACAGGCCGACAGATCAACGCAGTGGCGTCGTCTAGTTATTGTAACTTCGACGCGTTGCTGGTGATCGACTTTCGCCAGAGGTAAATCGGGGAACACATGGTAGAATTGCGCTTGCCATGATTTTAAAGTCATTTCCTCATTGACGTATTCATCTCTGACGTATTCCTTATTTGCCGTTTTTCATTTGCGGCGCTTCTACCTTTGGCGTTTCTCGTCCTTGTCGTTTTCACCGTTGATGCTACTTCCTCCCATCTTCGACGTTTCTTGTTGTCGTTTTTCAATTTTGACTATTTCCACAAGTGACGCTTCTCGTAGTTGTCTCTTCTTGTGCGTGACATCGACCCGTTACGGAGTCGAGTTTACAACCAGCATACCTTAAGAAGAGAAGTTCGTATTTCTCAACCCTCTACAAGGACAAAATCGCCTCCACATTATCCACATGGAATGGCGGCGGCGCGAGTTGAAAGAGCACGGTGTTGTGAAGGGGGGAGGGGGTTAGGGAGCACGGGCTGTCTTGCCACGCCCACAGGTGAATTGACAGGCCAACATGATTCCTTCCTTCTCCTTTCCCCCACAAACACAATGCTGCCGACCGAAACGGGACCAAAGTGTCCGCCCGCGAAAGAAGGGAATTCATAATCACGGAGGGTTCTAAGGTCGTCGGGGGTTGTTAATGGACCGCGTCAAATTCGACATTTTCTGACCGGTCCGTTTGTCTTCCTCGGGGTTTAAAAGTTTGTTGGGATGTTTAGAAGCACCAAACTGTGAATCGTCAGATGACCAGTGGGTATAATTACGGCCAATAACGACTCACCAGCAGATCTAAATGAATTAATAGCGAAATGGAAATTAATTTTTATTGAAGTCGAAGTCCATAAGATAGAGAAGGTGTCCACTAGATGTCCTCTTATGACAGTATTTGTAATCCCAAATTCAAATGTTCCATTATGTTGTGTCGGTTGCGTTCGAAAAAATCTCCTCTTAGCTTAAAGCTATATAGAATGAAAAATAAAAATAGTTTATTATTGTTTCAAGCAGGTACAACGACTTTCCAGCACTATGCACTTAAAATACTTATCTTTGCTGAAAATGGTCGCTCGTTTTGCGATCAGATAACATTTACTTTTTAACAACTAGAATTTTTTCAAACCCGGCCACCTTGGCGAGATAGTGCATCCTTCGTCTCCTCCCGAGTTGAATCTCTTATAAATTGAGTTGCATATCACATGTGGTACGTTCATTAGCGCCTCGCCTCAAAAAAATAAACACTCAGCTAGCTTAAAGCCGTCCTTTCGGAGCAATGGCATCGAAGCGATTATAAATGCACTTCCTACAATATCCAAGTCGGCATATTTCAGCATTGCAACAACAAAAAGTAGGTGCTGAAGAAAGAAAAAAATGGCAAGTCGGCCACATGTCGGGTTGTTTCTAAAAAATATTCCGTATATCGTCAGCTCCTGGTTAAGCTATCATAATTAGCATGTGCAAATAAACGGAAGAGAGAACGCGACTGATATTCGCAGCACATGGTTTTTGGGGAGTTGGGGGATACGTTAATCGGCATCTTTGCAACTGCAGAAATAAGCTAATGAAATTTGTAAAAACACTTTTGAAAAAAAGTCGCAGGATGGAGGCTCCTGTAGTTATTGTTGGAAATTGAAAACAAAAACAAATATATTTGACGATATTCATTCCACGTTGAGACTAAGTGGGATCGAAGAACTATAGAACTAATTTTTGCAAATGGAACTAACTGATTGAAACACATCTGCGTCTTGTTATATTTAAAAACAGCAAAACGAGGATTTTTATATTTGGTTCCTAACAACATTGTCAGTTAAATTCTGAGTGGTTTTGTTTTAGGACGGAATTTGTTTAACTTAACCTTGCATGTTCGGTACATCAATTTTTTTAAATAGATTATAGAAAATGTAAAAGAATAACATGTTTCGAATTTAGTTAAAGAAATATTTCTACGAATTGCACTAGTGATACAAAGATATGTTTATAATATTTTACAATGTTTCTTAAAAAGACGCGCTTAAATTTTAAAATCATGTGGTTGTGAATATTTTGAATTTATTTGGTTCATTTAATGGTTCAAACGCTTTTCAGAACTTCCTTGCGTTGAAATTCAATGTTTTTATTGGACATTGCGCCCGATATTGTTCGAAATATCCCACAAATTATTTTCCACCTGACATATTATTTCTGCCTTAGTAATTATTTATTTCTGGTTTCCAAGTTTGTGTCTATAATTAAAATTGCGTGTTTTTCTGCAATTTGTTTGCTAATTGTTGAGAACTGGCGCTAGACGTCTGCGTTGGTTCAAACAATTTTTCTTGTTTACATCGGACAATGCGTTGATTATTAGAAACTATGTTGGCAACAACAATCATGTGGGGATGGAGGAGGGGGTGGTTGAGGTGGTCGTGCATTTCTTGGAACAAAGCGTGGCAATACATAAAACTGGGAATGTTTGGCCGCTGTAAGGGGGTTTGTTCCCAGTAGGTGCTGCGTTGTCACCATATGGTTCCAGCTTGTTAACACCGAGAGCTCTGTTGAGGGTTTGGGAAACGCGAGGATCGTGATGTTTGCAAATGGCTCGCGTGATTCGATTTAGAACACCCAGTGATTCATTCCCGTAATTTACATTGGCTAGGAGTGAAGAGAGAGAGAAAGAGAAAAATATGTTCGAAAGAAGTAAATTTTTTGAGCCCCCGTTCACGTCCAACCACCAATAACCTGAATGTGGCGAATAAGAAAATAAAAGGAAACAACGTCATTTTCTAGACGCTTATACTCTGTAATAAACTAGGATATAAATTTCATCTTTCGCTGAATCATCTTGTTCATTTTGTTTTTCGGTTGCTGCAAAAGAATCACAGGCTATTAATAAAATTCTAGGTCATGTTTACGTGAATAAAAAAAATAAGTATGTTTAGCTGAATGAAATTTGAAATTGTCTTCAATTGTTTTGTTATTTTCTGCTTCATTATAATCATTATTGACGTCTTTTATCATTTCGAACTGTATTGAATTTCAATTGATTCTGGCACAAGACATCTGTATCAGCTTACATTCACCAGCATTCGGTATCGAATGATCGGGAATCGAACTCAAAGACGGTCTCTCGACCAACTGACCTGCAATTTGTGTATTGCATCCAGGGCAGCACCAGACATTTAAAATTATTTACAAAAATGCAAGGAAACAAATCTCTAGATGATTCATCGTTGGATTGTAGCTATATCAATCTGCTGTACTTGTCTTGCGCCTGGAACCCCGTGACCACGACCGAGTATAGTTTCTTAAAGCCGACCACATGGCGTTAGCTCCCACCAGGTAGTCGCCACCAAAAAAGATCATTTCGTTCGGCCAATTGTTAACACGTGGTTTTTGTGTCTTTGAGCATCTACAATATATTTCCGAAAATAAGTTAGACCACTGAGACTAATTCATTTTTCCCTTTTTTTTGCGGCTCGCTCTGTCTTGCGGGTTGGAGTTCCTGCAGACGGGCATAATGACCACCTGCTGGTTTTGCCAAATTGGCTACCGTGGGGATATTTTTATACGGGTAGTTGTGGTGGCAGTTGGCACTCAAAAAGCTGCACTAGGTTCTCGTAGAATCCAGTAAAGAACACGATTAAAACGAAATCGAATCAATGTTAAATAAATTTTATACATTTTACGTGAATGAATCCAATCATGTCAACAAAGTGCATCGTAGTTAATCTGTATTCAGTATCTTTATCCGAATTGACGAAATGGAAAGCTAGCTTCGCTATTTTTAACAGCGATAAGAACTACACGTATAAACAGTTAAATACCTACAATAAACTATGTGTGAAACGTATAATTAAAAATAATAACGTACATCAGTTTTGTAATGTCCATGTAAGTTGTAATCATCCTCGCCTAACGGGTGGTCACCCGATTGGCTACCTCTCGTATCCCACGGATTCGTCCAGGCTAAGGGGGTGGCTGGTTTCCCCCAGGCCACATAAGGTGGTAAGGGTGAAGCGGGGAAACCACAATTTAAAAAGAGAAAAGGTGTTTAAAATAATTACTTGGAAGGGATGATCCGTCACGCTGATTTCAATTGAGCGGCGTTCGATTATTTGACCTCTAAGTGCAAGGTCACGTTCTTGGGATGGACGATGATTGCGTGCACACCACGAAAGCTAGTTTGTTGTGATAGAAAAATATTTTGAATATATACGGGTAGTATTTGTCTCCATTCTGAAAGAAGACGTGCGAAGGGATATCACTCGCCCGAAAAATTCCGAAGGTGGAGGCCGGAATCGAAACCGCGATACGAACCACTAGCCACTACGCCAATATATTTCAATCTCAAGGTTAACTTAAGAAATATACGCAGCCACGCTCGAAATTCCTGGAAATAACTAATAAAACTTTAGATCTTAACTTCTGGTTAATTTGCAAGAAGAGGTTGAAAGGTCAACCGAAAACATAAAGAACTTTTGTGTGTGTGTGTGTGTGTAAAGAGAGGGGAAAGTTAGTGTAGTCGTAAAATCAGTTTCGAAACTAAAGCTCGTAACCTACAAACATGGGTGCATCCATAATAAATTGATTTAAGCGCTAATTAACTCTGTCCGCAAAGCGAGGATGAAAATAAATAGGGGGTGGGGGAGGGAGGGGAGAGCGAGAGCGCATCTGATCCAAATTGATTTTTACAGATTTACCCCTCGATAAGTCTGAATACACATTGCTGTGTAGGTTTAATCGGCTTCTAGGTACACATTCGGACTAACGATTCAAAAATTTGTTGAGTGATAAAACTGATAAGCAGGCGGTGAGCAGGCTTTTAATTACGGAAAACTAGCAGAAGCGGTCAAACTTATTATGACCACTTCAGAGGGCACAGATCCTCCTGAGTCCTGACACCCGTAAAAACAAAGATATTGGTTCAAGAAGCCCACCAGCGTGTTCGTTCTTAAACTCCCCCTGGTATCTGCTACCCTAAGTAGGGATCTTTGACGTGTACCTGATATCGTACAGTCACGAGTCCCCACGGTTAGATGTCGGAATTTCTCACGCACCAAAAATTCTAGAGGTCTCGATCGGGAATCGAACCCGCGTCACGGGTACAGATGGCGATCACCCTCACCACTATGCAACATGAGAACCCATTGGCACATGTAAGGTTTCGCTGCAATTTAAATCAAGGTGTCTTAGTGTACTGTGATAAGATTTCGACCATTTGAAGATCGAATTGAATTTGACCATCAGTCGGTATTGTTACTGGCTGTGGCTCGGCAGTCCCGGGTTCGATTCCCGGCGCGGGCTCTCGACAGTTTCGATCCCGGGGTACTGGTCGTTCCCCCTCGCACAGTGCCTAAGCACAATGAGGGGGACGTAAGGCCTGTAGTGCGGTTGACTACAGTTGATAAAAACTAAAAAAAAAAAAAAAAAAGATTTCTCTGGCGAATTATTCCAATTTTTAAGACCGCTGGAGCCTCTTTCGCTCGAGTTCATGCGGCTGTACCTTAAGATGTCCTTAGACGACGAAAACTACCATCCTGCAACATAACATGTGGCATCGATTGATGAACGTCTCCTGAAACCTGATTAGTATTTACATTCCTATTTTCCCGTCGTGAATCGGCAATCTTACAGATCTTGAAATTCAGATCCTGGTAAAATAGTAGTTGCATCATCATCTTTATGCGAAACTGGTCATTTGATCTCTACTATAGGCTTCTTCGAGGTTACTTGTACTCCGGGGTGGGGGGTATTAGTGGGTTGAACCATGATCACATATCGGGACAATAGGTATTCCTTGGTAAAGGAACTTGTCGGCACCGGGTATTGATAGACGCCGTAGACGAGGCGTGAGTTATTGAAAAATCGGAAACGTGTTAGCGCGACCGCAGTAAACAACACAATAAATGTCTGCTGCCCGATTCGAGGCTAAAAATAAGCGATCCCCATACTGAAATATAGCTTTTTCGTGTTGTTAGCTGCCTTGTACGGAACCAGACACACTTTCAACTGATACTTTTCTAGTCCAATACACTTTTTGCCAAGAGTACAATATTTACGCCACCAGTGGCGCCACTGCAGATTCGCGAGTAGAGTTGATTCTTGGCGAAAAGGAGATAATGCTATCTGCGTCCATCAATATTTTGCAAATAAATTTTAAAATATTTTATGTATTGCAATTTAAAAAATCCGTTTTGAAAAAGTTTGGGTAACTATATTCGATATTTAAATTGGCAAATTTCTTCATCCTGTATCAGTGCAAAGATCGATTAATGATTAATGAATCAAAATGAAAATGAATATGTAGCTAAATATTCTGTGGCGAGTCGACTACCGCGCCACCTGGCTACATATTCATTTTGTGTTTGACATCAAGGGTTATTATTGCTGCCCCGAATTGTCGCCCCTGCTTTTTACGATCTCCTGGTTCGTAATCCTCGCTCAGTGAAGAAAACAACGAAGTTTAACGAACTTTTTGTTTAAAAATGGCGCTGTTTCCAATATAAATGGCATACCGAACAATTTTGCAGCTTGTCTGGGATTAACCGTCGCCGTCGTTCTTCAGTTGTTATTGCGTCCAGTAACTCAAACGATTAGGGACCGATGACGACACGCTGTGAAAAATATTTTGACTCGACCCAGACAAATGAAAGTCAATTTTTTTAATGATCAAATTCTCACCGTTACGGTGCAGACAGTCGACCTGTTCCTGAAACACGCAACATCGTAAACAATCTAATTTCATTAATAAAGCTTATTTATTTGTCAGTTGTTCAGAAATAACAAAACATAAAGGATTACTCGCTTTCCTAAAAAGTCAGCTAAATGTGTGTACATGTACTTGTACAGTGAATGCGACGAAAATTATGATCAGCGATCACCTAACCTAGGCATCTCTGTAGAACACAGCTGGCGCCCGCCTACCCGTATCCCATTACAAGCCTACCCTTTGACTCGAAACAGGGGTGCTACAGAAAAGCTGTGACCACAAATTTCAAGAGAACTCAGTCGATCAAATTGATCACATTTGGTAATTGGATATTCATATCCCGAGTGCGGGGGTCAACAGGAGAGGTCTCATTAAATTCGTAGGAGGTCTTTTATGACGCCGATGTCTGAAGACGAACTCGAGACATGTCAAGAAAAGTCTGATGACTTTATGTCTGTCTGACAAATGTACTGGGAATAAAAATATGTGGTGCCACAATCGTCTCTCATTCCAACAAGCTGTACCAGCAAAATTTGTTATAAATTCTGTATCTAACTCGAAAAAAGAGAAAGGAGAAAAAAAGAACAAAACACGTCGGGTTTGAAGAAGTTAAAAAAAAGACAATAAAAGTTGGGTTACAGGATCCGCCAGAAATATGCGAGGCGTTCTGTTATAAATCTTTCGGTGCTGCGGCGCTAAGAGTATCCCCTATCGCATGAAACGCACCTCCTCTCACCCCTCATCCTAGCCCAGCCCCTCACACAGGGCTCACCCCCATTCCATACAGCGTCTCTTGATACGAACAAACGAACCATACACATGCAGTAGGCGACGATGAAAAACGTTAACTGGGGATGCGCAGACCCTCCAGGGATAATGTTGTCAGGGGGAGTAGGGGGGAGGATATGCACACGAAAACAATAACAAAAAACTGTATGGCTGCGGAAGGAAGCCAGAACATCCCAACCAGAGTCTGGATAAAAGTTTGATGTTTCTGTCCATAGCTCGTTAACGTGTAGACATCTTTTTAGCAAATTACAGTTGGACAAGAGTACTACAGTCGATGTATGATGTTCTTGAAAATTAATCTATAAATGAGGATGAAAATCATTTCGTGTGATCGATCTTTGTGTATAATTATTTGAAAAATTCCAACTTCATAAGAAAAGATCAATGGACAGAAACTGAGTGCTATTTATCCAATCCGGTTAGTTTTTAAATCTCACAAAGCACTCAAACTAATGTGCCTGATCAGCAATCTGAAATAATTTTTATTTCTAGTTTTCTTCGCAGAAAGAGATTAATTTTTAATTATTTAGATGTATTGGCCTGTGTGTATTGAGGTATTGGTGCAATTCAGAATTAACTAATGCATGTTCCCATTGGCCTATACACGTGGACTCTGTGCACTTTCTGCATTTCTTGTTCTCGTCTCTCCATCGTCTGCAGACACTGAAACCATCGACACACTTGCTGTTTGGTCGACTTGTAATCTAAACGAACTTTCTGGGGTAAAAAGTCAAAAGGATATCGGTTACGTTTACTTTTCTACTTGGATCGGTTTTCTTCCCACCGAGCGAGTCGAGAGACGACGTCGATCAACCACATTCCAACACTCACCGCACCGGGTCGCTAGTAGTCTGCCCAAACTCTGTCTGAGATCAGTCGCCACCCTCTCCTAGTCACCATATCAAGTATTGATAACAAATTTATTTTTAAAGAAATTATCTGAAACGCGATGAAATAAATGCACATTATTCATCTACATGATCGTCGATGTGGTTACTCCCGATACAATCTCATTATTTTCACCCTATATTAAAATTTTGACAAACCAAATTTTGTTTTGGTCGCTTATTCTAGTTTCTGGCGCACCCATTGGACAAACGATATGACGTCACCAACAAATTTTTTTGTCTGGATTACCTTCAACTTTAATTTCAAGAAAAACTGATTTTGCTCGACCCCACCAAGACTTGGCCTTTTTTTTCTCTGTCGTAAAGAAAAAAGTATTCTAAATGTATTAGGTGTTGTATTCGTGGAAGCTCACAAAATTCTTTTGCGGTGGGTTACCTATTCGGTGATCGCTGTCGTCTGGTGACAACCCGTCGCGATCGCTACATAATAACCTGCTGATTTCGGGTTCACGGTTGACTAGGTGACATCAATAGTCGCTCCATAGGTGGGCTCAGGGTGGCATTGAAGAGACGCCACGGAGTACCTACGAAAACTGCGCTGAATAAAAGCGACACACAATTTTGTATCGAAAAAAAAGTGAACTCTAAATTAACTTTTCTAGATCCTCCAGAGCCCTCAGGTATGGGTCCTGCGCTTGATCTATATGTGAGCACACATACATGTAAGCCCACTTTGTCTTCTAAATCCCAATTCACACTTCTGCCACAGCTATTCGCATCCAAGTTGGTTTAGAGACCGACGTGTGGTTCGAGGGTCCTAAGTTCAATTCCCGGTGCGAGCTCTCTGGTTTATTTGAACAACATATTCTGTATTTCTAGTATAGCGCTTCGTAAATTTGCGCAGAAATTTATTTTTGGACATCAGAATCATTCAACAAATTATTGACGCGCCATCTGCAATTTGGATTGAACTCTGTCATTTGATGGACATTTCATTTTCATGATGACACTGGGTCCCATTAGGATGTGCAACAGGAGGGGAAGCGGAATAATTCCCCCATGTTGGATACCCGCCCCATTCCAGATTGGAATCGGACGATCCGACTGTGAATACACCCTTCGTCCCTGATACAGACGATAATGTCGCCATCAACATGACTTCATCAACGGTTCAACATGTGACAGCCCAATGATATACCATTGACGCGCTGTACTAGATTGAGAAGGAAAAAAAATGGGAACCCCAAACAGTAAACGTGAATACGCTTATGCGTTTTGAAGAGTGTTTTTCCTCCCCTCCGTGGGTCGAAGGCCTTTTTAAAATCCACCGTGTAAGGGTAACAGGTCGGAAGACCTATTCAGTGGACAAAAGAGAGCTTCGTCAGCTTCACTGCCGATCACCATCCTGACAGGCTGGAACATCTGTCCTGGAAATGGAGGCCGTAACCTTCATGAGAGCGAGAGAGGACATCTGCAGAAAACCCCATTCAGAAATTCCAAACTCGAATTACTTTCGTTTATGTAAATGAAATTTGAGAATACCTCGACGCTCTCGAGTTTTCGATTTTTAATTTGTTTCGTTCCCGTGTGCAGTCCATTAACCCCGTCAAATTCCACCTTTTTGTGTTATCCCCTTTTCCCATCCCCCTTAACTTTACGCACACACCCTCAACTATGAACCCCTTCCTGTGCATGCTTAAATGCTGATCGGAAAATCTGTATTTGCTTTTTTCATTTGTATTTGCGATTGACGCATTTGCCGAGGGTCTGGAGACAGCCTCATTTTCTGCGTATTTCAAATCCAGACATTGAATACATATCACATAACTCAGATATAAAACTCAGAATCAGTTTGGTTGGCTAAATAAATATTTTGACCATAAATAGGTTCGTCATCAAAGACAAAGTCCTTGGCTCATGTAGTCTCTGATAAAACCAAACATGTGATGTCAAATATTGTTCTTGGTCAAACTTGACTTATCAAAATTGTCGGTCCGATTGCTAAAATTGACTGGCCACCACAAGCTATTTAAATAATACATTACTCCGGGTCTACAGGTGCTGTTGACATTAGACTTATTTTTAGACTTCACAGGTTGGTGTGCTCACTTTTGTACATCTACATCCAGTGGAGCCCCTTCCACATCCTCACCAGTCTCCATAAGCGTCCATCATACCATATCTGAGCCCCTCCAAAATCACTACCCCCACTTTTAAAGAATTCTTACCGAGTGCTATCGGGACGGAAAGTAAATACCATTTCTGTAAAACTTTAGATGAAAGCCATATTCATATAAACAATGCGCCTTATATGTGATCTCATGGAGCATAGGGGAGGATGGAGGAGGGGGTGTTCAGGGTAAGAGGGGTATAGTGGATATGTTTTTCCATATCGAATTGCGAGGGGGCCTACAAACGGGCACTGGCCCACCCTAAAAATACGTTTCATATCTGGGCATGAGTGGTTTTTCGCTTCGGAGAATGGCCGTTCGCGGGCGGAACCGGAGATTTTTAAGTTTTATAACTAAACAAGGGTAAACACAGCATGGCGCAGACACCGTTCGAACGCGAGGACATTTATAAACACTGGCGTCCATTGTCCCCGGAACGGATCGCAGAAGGTCTCCTCCGCCTCAATCTCACTATCACTAAATGGGATTGGAGAGAGGAGGAGGAGGAGGAGGAGGAGGGGTGTTGCATGAAACCAGACGTGAGCTGCACTGTAACTGGCGATCTCTTAAAAACGAAGGAACTATTTTTGAGTCATTGTTGACGTCCACCTTTTAAAAAGCAAATCCTCTAGCATCTTCTTGATAGAGCTTACCGGCGTCTTTGCTGGATTTGCAAATTTATTTATTGTCTTGCTACGATTAAGAATTTATAGTGGACTGGAGAAATATCCAGCTTAGCTCGGCTGTCCTCGTCATGGCAGCGAAATGTTTTTTAAACTGCTTAAAATTCGAACACCAGAAATAAACATGTGCACTATGTTGAATTCTCATTGAACTATTAAGTAATTTATTAAATTGTTGTGATTGTTGTTGTTGTCAAGGAAGGTCTTGCCGAAAAATTAAAAGATGGAGTTGTCCTTTTGGGCGACCACCACTACTACGCCGTCTAGTGAGCAACAAACGAAGATGTTATTTTTAACGATTAAGACGCAAATACTCAAGAGCTCCATCGTAACCAAAAGTTCAAAAATGAAAATGAGCGGAAGGTATAGTTTAAGGATAAGGTATACTGTCGGTTTGAAATAACAATAATAAATAAGCATGACCCTGTCAGTCCTCAGCCATGGTAACGGTTCGAGAATACGGCCGATATTTATACCTTGCCATTCCCGAAAACCAAATTTTTTTCCTGCTTATCTTGTCCAGCCCAATCATAACACATAAACTTTTAGTAAACTTGTCACGAGGCCTATTCGGTAAAGGAATTATTCGCTGTTCGTCAAGATTTGGGTCACGCTTGTGTCAGAGTGGAGGTCAGCGACGAACTGCCCGACAATGCAATAACCAATTTCGTTTATTTATTTTCGCATTCCCACAAGTAGACAGGTTATATGCAGCCGAGTCCACCAAAATATATATATATATATATATATGCATGCCTGCATGCGCTGGGGCTTGCCTGCGGTTGTTCAACCTCGGACAGAAGATTGAATTCCGGCTGGTGACGCATGTGTGTGTGTGTGTGCACGCAGCCACCATTGGCAACACCCACACCCCCTGGTGGGCGATCGGGGGGACAACAGGGGGCTGGTTGTTGGAGCTCATCTCGACGTTGAACAGCTAACGGCACGTGCTCATATTTTTAAAGCCGGTCCAACACTGGTTCCTCCCCCTCACCTCCCCTCCACCCCCTTACATTGCTCTGACCTGCAACGGTGCGACCAACGAGGCGTATGACTAGAGTTCAGATCGTGATACTGCTGATGGGGAGGTCAAGGTGAATTAATTTGGCACGAATTCCAGCGCAATAAAATACTGGCATTCCAATTTTACCGCGTTTGTAATTTCAATTTAGAGACATTCTTAATTGTTTGGCTTTTAAGATTTTCCATTCTGAATGGGATATTTCGAATACACTGCAAAGAACAATTTCTTAATTTTTTAGATCCACTTACACGATCTTGGGTTGATCTATAATTTTCATTATCAAGGGTTCGGGTACACTTTTTGCCAACCATTAACATGCTTCGAATATAAAGAGAATTGCCAATGGCATCTGGATTCTATCATTTCCTTTTTGAACATTTCTCCGTAAATTTGTTGTCCATTTGCTTTTTTATCACAACTCATATTAGGTGGGTCGACTTTTCTTTGGCCACGCTCCGTCGGGGCTCATTTGATAATGCCGAGGGAGTTGATCGTTCCAAAATCAATTTTCAAATGCTCAATCTCATTTTTTAGGCGCCGACTGGCCAGCGCAGGCCGGTTTCCAAAACTTATGGAGACTATTTTTGGAATCACCTGGCGGTGAAAAATGAAAGTGAGCGAGGGCTGAAAAATCTCTCTCTCACATTTAACGGCGACTGACCGCAGAGTTGACAGATGTAGAGCGGCTGGAATTGTTTTGTCAATTGCACGGGTCGAGCAATTCGACCTTTCACCGTCGTTGGCGCTGCGAGCAGCACTAGCCGGCATTTTTTGATCAAGCTACGTACGAAATTACATAGACATTGACCAAATCCATGTTCGCCAAATGCTTTATAAATGATAGAGTAGCGCATTTGTATCGGTGCTGATGTTTCTGGAAACTGGGCTGATCTAAAACTATTTTCACAAGCAACTCATTGTGAATGCGAAAATCGTTTGTTGAATCGGCGACGTGATTTACTCTTTCGCTTCAAATCGAAACTGGAAAGGTCCAGCCTCGTCCGCGACCTCACTCCACCTGAGTTATGGTCACCACGAAAACCACGCAACTGAGACACCATTTCCCATATTCATAATCATATTTATGGCCCGTTTCCAAGGTATTCGAGCTGTGGGGGCGTTACATTTTTCAATTCGGTTCTTCAGACTAGGAAACGGCGGAAAGGCCAACGTCACCCAGCTCAATATATTTGAGTAGAAGAGTAACTAACTGAACCGGCCATACGAATCCAGAAAGAAAATGTTAAGTGTGAGGTTTATTTACGACCATGGCTTCTTGCCCAGGGCGTCTCTCATAATACTTCACATTGTTGATGATGCTCTCACGTCTCAATTTCTGTGCAAAGGACCAAGAAAAAAAAAATGAAACTGTTCATTTCGATGAATTTCGCGCTAAGTTATCGCGATACATCTCTTGGTTGTTCTTGGATATTGTAATTTTTTAATCAACGTAAACGCAATATTAAAAAATAATGTTAATGAAGGGAAGTTGACCTCGTCAATTTAACCACGTGGTTTTCTGTCTGATGTACGAGGAGAAAGCGTTACTTGAAGCCAGTTGCCCAGGGTGGAATGAATTTCTATGCGTGTAGAACGCTCTCTACATGTATATTGTATGAGTGTATGACGAGTCGCACTGATGTCACGAATCTAAAAAAAAACAAGTGATATCTTTGGCTCGCAACAACAGTAATAACAATGCCAAGAGATATCAAGAGACGAGTGGCGCGGTTGTAATACAGGTAGGTGTGGACCGATGATGTGGACGATATGGCGGCCCACCAGTTTTTGGTTGTTCCGCCTGGCGACGATTTCTTATGTCGTCTGGTGGCCGTAAATCATGCGATGCAGGTGTCGCTAGTGTCGTCGCATTGTGAATTACCCATAGGACATAGGATGGCAGCTAACGAAAATGTTAAGTGTCATGCATGGAACAAAAAAGGGTCATAAATATAAGGAATCATGCGTGGGATAAAAAGATTAAGAATATAATTAATCTTTTCGAATACAAATGATAGATAAATCTTGGAAGGATTAAACAAATTTGAAAAACCAAAAGAAGCACATGCAGATTAGCGCTGAATTATTTACAACATATTTTCAGTAAATGCGAACGAATAAATGCAAAAAAATTACAAAAAGAAATTTAATAGAGTAATAGACAATTGTTTGTCCCAGTTTGGTAATTACTGG
This sequence comes from Mycogona germanica, assembly GCA_034698785.1. NCBI lineage: Eukaryota > Metazoa > Arthropoda > Diplopoda > Chordeumatida > Chordeumatidae > Mycogona > Mycogona germanica. The sequence continues at coordinate 1,651 of JAQGBY010003640.1, read as the reverse complement.
TAGATTGAGGTTGAGAATTTGTGAAGTATTATTCAGCACTGTCCCGGAATCGTTATAGAAATATTTTAGCAATTAACGATTTCATTATAAAATAAAAATAAATATTATTTTTTAACAATAAATGTTGCCTGTTCGTTATTGTGGGAGTACAGACTATTCCAAAGTCCACGATTGCTACACGCATGGATACCATGGAGATGTGATAGAAATTTTCTGGTACTGGTACAGCGTATTTTCGCAGCAAACCATGTGTGTCATTTTTTAATATTTTAAAAATTCGAGTTACATGTACAGGTGCATGCTCGATTTCAGAGGTATGCCATTTGGTTTTTCCTGTTGTGAGTGTGTACAATAATTAAGGTCCCTGTGCCCTCTATAATTTAATGATGTGTATCGATCACGCCAACACATGTGAACGGTGTGTTGCCCACCTGAATTGATATCCCGGCAATCACCTGTCGATTGATGGCAGTTGCTAACAGAGCCCGGTTAGCTCAGTCGGTAGAGCATTGGACTTTTAATCCAAGGGTCATGGGTTCAAGTCCCATATCGGGCGGGCGTGTTTTTTATTTGATTTTTACTATTATATAAATTGAATTGAACCGGATGTATGTGCAAGGATAACAATAAGAGACAGTCTCTTGTGTCATTGATGTTTCTGTGTTAGTTGTGAGCCCGGTTAGCTCAGTCGGTAGAGCATTGGACTTTTAATCCAAGGGTCATGGGTTCAAGTCCCATATCGGGCGTGTATAATTTTTTTATTTGATTTTAGCAATTCGATTATTGATTTGCTTAGTGTCTTGTAATACGAATTAATATAATAAGAGACAGTCTTTTGTCATTGATGTTGCTATTTTTATTGAGAGCCCGGTTAGCTCAGTCGGTAGAGCATTGGACTTTTAATCCAAGGGTCATGGGTTCAAGTCCCATGTCGGGAGGTAATACTTGATACCTTTAAATTCTCTATTGAATTATTTTAAAATTCAATTCAACATTTGCTGCGCTATTTTGTTTTGAGTAAATGTATAACTAATTCAATTCATTGTTAGACGAAATTTTAGATCAATTTATTAATATCTCTGGTTTGATTTAATGTACTCGCTGTGTCTATCCGCTCAATTTTGACAAAGAATTATAATTGCTTGCCCTATTAGACACATCATTTATTGACTCCGAACAATCCTACGCACTTTTGTCAAACCTTTTCATTTCCTCAGCGAATGAACGCCCATTTATCTTCGCCAACCATCTTCTAAATTATTGTTTTTTTTCTAGTTGTTATTTTGACAGACAATAACTTGTCAAGAATATTTAAGAATAACAAACACAATGAGGACAAACAACGGAGTGGAACGCGAGACTTAGACGCGCAACATGGGATGTATTCGCTACAATCGACTGCCAGATGGCGCATACCGTTGTGTCACAGCTCATTAGCTTGGAACACCGAAACAAAACATTCTATAGAAAAAATTGAGCTTAAAATAAACTGTAGAACGATTAACCTTTAAATAAACTGTAGGACAGCATTAGAAAAAACTGTAAACTGTTAACAATCGACCACTTCCATCAGCTGAGTGGTTTTTAGGGTCGAGATTTTTTAGTTTCCTTTATTATTTTTATCTTTTGTCTTTTGATAAATTAAAACCAA
>JAQGBY010003639.1:0-18668 GCA_034698785.1 Mycogona germanica | reverse complement strand
TTGCCAACTAAAGATATCCTGGAGGCGATGTGGAACTTGGAAAATGTGTAGGTTGCTGCGATCTGGATCCGGTGCCATACGCACGGAGTTGTGCCATCTTCTGTGAGTAAGAAGTCAATAACACAGAATGACGATGTAAAGGTAAACACCAATAGATTGATCTCCAAAAAATAGTCTAGCATTCTAGTGGAATCCTCCCGAATGATGCTCTTGTTACTTTCCGGAGTTGCAATTTTGGTGCTGGTGGCATTGAGGATTTTCTGGCCAGTGCGTGTCTTTTATACAAAACTTGTGGGAGTGGCAGTCTTGCCAACTAAAGATATCCTGGATGGCGATGTGGAACTTGGAAAATGTGTAGGTTGCTGCTACCTGGATCCGGTGCCACACGCACGGAGTCATGCCATCTACTGTGAGTAAGAAGTCAAGAACACATAATGACGTTGTAAAGGTAAACACCGACAGATTGACACCAGGCAAGGATACCACTCTGGTGGTAGTGGAATCCTGAGACAGCTGGAGTACGGTTGCCCTGCCCTGCAGGGAGGACACTTTGTCTGGCAGAATATTGGCACATTTGTTCAAAGCTCGGCACAAATTTGTCACCATTTCTGCCATGGCTGGCAGTAATAATTGTAATTCTGTTTTGAACAACCGGACAAACCGGACAATAAAAGACGAACAGAGTTGGTGAGAGTACTATTATTTTACTTGAGAGTTTCTCACCGACTCTGTTTATCTTTTATTGTCCGGTCTGTCTTGGGCACAACCCCATTTTTATTTAACATATTGTAATGATTCACAAAGATGGGGGCATAAACACTTTTTCAAACTATAGGCCAATATCTATCCTAAATGATCTCCATAAAATATTGGATACATTTGTTAAAATTCACCTTTTTTTTTGTTTCCAATCAACTGTAGTCAACCACATTACAGGCTTAGGCACTGTGCGAGGGGGAACAACCACTACCCCGGGATCGAAATTTTCGAGAGCCCGCACCGGGAATCGAACCCGGGACCGCCGAAACCACAGTCATTCACTAAACCAACTGGGCTATGACTAGTCGTACCTTGATTTACATATACTTAAACACAGCACAATGGATGATGGACAGTTCGGATTTAGAAAGGCAACTGGAATCGCCAACCCGATACAGCACTTCCTCGATGATTGTTGAAATAAAATGGATAATGGGCTGAAGGTAGGAGCTGTCTTCTTTGACATTTGCAAGGCTTTTGATTCTTGCCACCACGAATCTTTATTATTCATACTCAATAATTATTGGATAAAAGAACCCAGCCAGAACTTCTTTCTGAGCTATCTTTCAAATAGATTCTTCTCAGTCAAGATTGCACACTTTGGGGATGTAAATTTCCTATGCTATTAGGCACCCCTCGTGGTTTGGTTCTGGGTCCTATGATTCTTAACTTACTGTCGAGTCGCATGGACATGGCGCACCATCTCTGAATCCAATTGTCTGTTTCTCGGTCGAGCGCCGAATCTGAACAGTGCATTGGGTCTGAGAAGACATTTTTCGGCAAACTTCTTGAAAGTTTTTAGAACTTGCAGACAAAGATAAGGCCCAGAAGACCTCTGCTAAACATTATCTCACATAAAATCAATTAAGATTAAAATAAAATACAAATAGCTGACAGATAACTTTTAATTAACTCTTAATTCCCCTGGAACCATGTCAGGATAAAAAAATTGTGGAATTTTCTGAATGATTATATGTGTATTTTAAAGTTGTAAAACTTTATGCACAGGGATATGTGATGTAATGAGACTGATGTGATGTGTGAGGGACTGGGATGTAATGGTTAATTTTAATTTTAAGTTGTTATATTGAATGTTTGGCCATTAAGCACTTTTATCCCGCAACTGATTTTAAGGGAGGAAGTGTTAACAAATTTTAATTTATAAATTTGTTGCAAAGTCAACGGGATCAAATTTGAACGCCAATTGTCCCCCTCCCGCGTACAACAAAATCGGTGGTGGACAAGGTGAAGTGCCTGGTCTCCTGTGAGAATCCAGCAACCCAAAGAACGATTGCCAAACGTGTGGAAGTGTTGCCAGCAACTGTTAATCACATCATAGCTAAAGATTAACATCTTGAAAAAGGCACAAGGCCCGTTTTCATAAGCTCATGCCACGCCACATTGCTGAAATGACGACCAGCCACCGGAAGCTGTATGAGGACTACCTGGATGGGGACCGGTGGAAGTACATTGCTACACAGGATGAGGCTTGGGTCTACCTGAATGATTGCAACAAAATTCGGGCAATCTACTATCGTTCACATGGTGACAAGACATTTTCCAGATGGGTTCATGAAACCAAAGAAAGTTTCTCGCGAGGATTCATGGTGGTGGCCGGTTTCTCATACAACGAAAATATGAAAATTGATGAAAAAAGATGAAAAAATGACAAGGTGAAAATTAACTCTGTCTAATATCAGGCAAACGTCCTGGAACATTTATTCCGACATGAAATACCAACTGTGTACGGCAATGAGGCCAGCAATTTGTTCACTCATCAGCAAAAGGCATCCAGCCATACCTTGCGTTCCACAGTTGAATACATGTTGACTTTGGAATGAGAAACGAAAATTCGTGCAATTCCCTTCAGCTGCATCCCAGTCAAGTCACCGGATGTCACGCCCATGGACATCTGCACTTTTGGACTGTTGAAACAGATACTCGGACACAGCCGACCTACTACTTTGGATGGCCTATTTTTTTGCTTCCAATCAACTGTAGTCAACTGCACTACAAGCTTTACGTCCCTCTCATGGTGCTTAGGCACTGTGCGAGGGGGAATGACCAGTACCCCGGGATCGAAATTTTCGAGAGCCCGTGCCGGGAATTTAATGTGATGGAAATTGTGCCAGGAGGAGTGGGCCAACATTGACCATCATGCGCTTCAACGTGCACTTTTACAGTGGAAACTTCGCTGCAGGGTGATTGTCTGGAAACGTGGCCAACACATCGAGCACAACAGTTGGTGGAGAAATGGAATTTCATAGGTTATACAGCTTTTTCAAAATCGATCAGCCAACGTGAAACAACCCTCTGCATTTTAGCTATAGAGGAATCATGTACTATGCTTACTATATACGATACTATATCTTGGACTATACATTTTCGATTAACCAATACAGCAATTGAATCACATTAAATATGTGGGTCTCAATGTCCAGTCGGATCTTCGATTTGAACTACACATAGCGGAACTAGGGCATAAATTGAGGGGGCTATCTATTTTATTCAGTCATCCGGTTTTAAATTGCCATTATGATATAAATTCCAACTTTACAATGCCTTCTTCATTTCTCACATTCAACTTTACATAATGTTTTGGGGAGGTTCTGTCACAACTACTGTTAATAAGATTCAGGTGCTGCAGAATTCATGTAAGGGTCCTCACGAGAACAACAAGAATGCAGCACATTATTAACGGCACTACTCAACTTCATTGGATACTGGGCCTTCTCTCAATCAAAAAACTATTCAGAAACAGATTATCGACCTTTGACTTCAGACATGCACAGGATCTCTGTTATTATGAAATCAGCTACCTGATAGGTGCAAGTCGACTGGTCAACACGAGTCTGAGCATTCTGCATGAGGTTGCTAATCTCGCCAACTCATTAAACTTCCATATGGACGATGTCTCTTTGAAGGTGTATAAGCGCAGACTTAAAAGACTATTCCCAGATCAGTACCGAATTTTGCCATGATAACATGAATGAAATACGATGACATAGATTGCACTTGATCCTTAACCTCGAACCGGTTGTTCACACTGGGTTGGCTGAAGTTGTGACAATTCTAATTTATGATAAAGTTAACATTCCCGGTAGATGCCAGTGGGATGGCCTGTTTGTGGGATGCGGGACAATGCTTGGCTCCTTTGTCTATCCGGAGATTTCATGGTGGCATGGTCGACATCTAAGATACCTGATTGGGATGGAAAAGATCAGTGCATACATTCGGAGCTACTGGGACTGAGGCAACAAAATATGGCTACTACGGGGGTGCATACCGTTGAGGTAGAATGCTGATGTTCTGATCTCGTTAGATCATAGATTTTGTGCTTGTGGATTGGTTAAGACCAGATCCAGATGCATTGGGAAGCCAGGTTTGTAGCCTTTGGTTTTATTAACAATAAACTTTTTATCGGACCACATATTTTAAATTCGATTATTTTGGTTTACTTGGGCTCACAGCTGATGCTTTCCTATTTTTAGTTATTTAGCCTAAGAAAGCTAAGTATTTTAATTTTTTTATCTTATTTTTAACTGTATACAAATTCCAAATTTTAATATAACTTCTAGTTTTTAACTGTATACAAATTCCAAATTTTAATATAACTTCTAGTTTTTAACTTTAGAGATTCAGAGGTTCAGGAATCTCAGGGAGTGGTATAGTTGAGCATGAGAAGCAAGGATGATGGTGGCTAATGTGAAGATTGAACATGGCATTTAGTTAATATAATTCGGTCGCATACTGGGCCTGTCGATTGGGTCATACCTGCAAACCCTTTAACTTGCTAGTTGAAATAAAATTCATAGGAGTAGGTAGGAGCCAATAATAGTTAATTACTCAGATGGTTGGGGATTGCAGGACTGAGGTTGGTATTAGTTGGTATCCTATGGAAATCTTAACAAAAAGTATTACTGAAATTAATGGAGTTGCTGTATTGGAGGGTCAAATGTGAGTTGCAAGATGAGAAAATTGAGCGAACGGCTAGGGTATAAATTAGTAGTCACACCTATTCTACACTGAATCATCGAATATTACAAATGGAAAGTTTTAATTGAACAACATAAACTTGCAATAATTCCCCGGATCAGGAGCAGCACGCTCTGTCTATGTTGTCTTGATTTATTTAGTTACTTATAATTTTGTATTTTTGTTGAAATCTCAAACTTTGGATGGGTGGGTTTAAACTTAAATTTAAAATCGAACCAAAATTTGAAATTGATTCATTTTGGCTTTGGTTTCTTCTTTTATGGTGTGATTTGGCTGAACTTTATAGCAAACTTCTTGTTGTGTGTTCGCAGTTTCATGCCATCTGCAGCTGTGTCTTCTATTCTTAGTGTTTTGCCATGTATTGTATGATTTCAGTCTGATTGTGCCATTGTTAATTTGCTTTGTTTCGCATGCACTCTAGTTGTGTGTGCTGTGCTCGTTCTTTGTTGTTTATTGTCCTATGCAAGAATAAAAGCCTATGTTGTACAGTGTTTCCGACTCTGGTGCTTTCTTCAGAGTTTCTCCCTAGTTTCAAGTGAGTGCCCTTTTCTGGGTGCAAGTGGCATTCCTGGGAGGAACTATTTCGACCACTTCCCAGGCTGTTACAGGTGGATGGTATTTTTTTGTATTAGAATACCTTTCACAATAATAGTCAACATTTTTTAAATTATTTATAAGGAATTTGGCAGAAATTGCTGTCAGTTAGCAATTCTATGTTAAATATGTTCTGTATGAAGGATTATTTTTAGAGGAAAGTTGTTTTTCAGCATTTTTCAAAAATACATGAGTGTATAAGTGAACTGTTAGTTAGGATAAAACTAGTTTTCTCTATATACGTTCGCTGTAAAAAAATATTTAATAAAGTATAAACCCTTTCAACAGGGGATTAATTTTTTAACCCCACTTCCTACTGGGAATTAATTTTTAATTATTACAATTTTTAACAATTTTACTGGGTAATTTATTTATCGAAATTCACATCCCAATGTGTGTTTTTGATTTATTATAATACTAGCTGACCATCGCGCTTTGCTGCGATCTCAGAAGAAAGGAAAATCAATAATTATGTTAGCCCTCTTCGTTTCTCGTACCACTCGAACATTTGCCAGTGCATAAAGTAGTTTTCCCGGTAAAATATGCCAGAATTACAATGCTGTGATGGTTGAATCTTCTTGGGTTTTGACACCCCGTCCCGTCCCATCCCGTCCTCCTGTCCCGTCCCGTTCAGGGGATCGTGGGAATGTAGCGGCAGCAACATTTGATAGTGATTGGATGAACGTAGGAGAAAAAAATTGGGCATAAACCATCTCGAGTATAACAGACAAACAGAAATTCATTTTTATATATAGATTTTATAATGAAAATCATATCTTGCAAACCGGAAGTCACAGACAGTTGGTAATTTGCAATGGTGGCAAATAAGGCTGTAAAATGGAACCAGGTGGGATCATAGAATTTAAATTCTAGCAGCACAGCTTCAGCACCAATTAAACACATTAGAGATCCCTACCTAGGTAGCTTATACTAAGCCTGGGATTGGCAAAATTACAAGGTCACCTTTTGGTTTTTTTTAGGGTGAACACGCTTGTGGACCTTCTTAACAAATATCTCACATTTGTTCTTACCTGGCCATTCAACCCCCACCATAGACCCCGTTCGGGGCTGCTTGTGGGTACATATAATTGTACACATACACACACATCACTTGGATGAAGCAAAAGACTGTGGTTCGGCGGTCCCAGGTTCGATTCCTGGTGCAAGCTCCCGATTGTTCGATCCTGGGGTACTGATGAAAATGTGCCTCTCACATAGTGTCTAAGCACTGAGAGGGGTACAGAATCATCTTTCTGTTGTGTTAGACACTTCAGTGAATTTAAAAAAAATGAAATTGCTGCTGGATGAGACATGTTGTATCCAGCAATTATTCTGTGACTATCCCGCACTCTCCAGCACTTATTTATGTGATCCGGAAATTTACTTACATGCACACAGCCATTTTCATTGCAAAAATGTGGGAATTTTTCCCCTCCTGCATCGGTTTCCAGCAGCTGATGCCAGATGGTGCTACCAGTACTGCAAGTGTGTGTGACTAAAGATATCTATGTTGTTTTCTCTATCCAATCATGTGGTCTGCATTACTCTGCACTTAGTATATTTTTGCCACAATGTTTTTGAAAATTGGTTACGAGACCAACGCGTGATTCTGTTGCAATGAGCTCTTACGAGATGATCTCTTAACCCTCATTCAAAGGGTTAATTATATTTTTCTTATTTGTGTGAAAGCTTACTTGTTCTTGCTCTGTACTTGTGCTGATAAAAGCAGGCTAATTTACTTTTTCCATTACCAATGAAAAGCCTCCAAATCCTCTCCCAACCCTTCCACCATCCCTTATTTCTTGTATAAAACCCCCAGATATTCTCCTGTCAAGTCATGTTGAATTCTGTCTTTCAGCAGTAGGCCTACTGCTCCTCCAAGAAAGTCTGAAGCAGTGTCTCGAATTGACGGGTCACAACAGAAAGATTCTGTACCAATCTCAGTGCTTAGTACACCTACTACCAGTACCCTTAGCCAAAGCTCGCACCAGGAATCAAACCCGGGACTGCCAAACCACAGTCCATTCTACAACTTAACCAACTGTGCCACCACGGGTCATACAAGGTACAAAGTATTAATGTCTATACTTCATTTTTATTTTACTATTGGGTGTACAAATTAGTTCAGTCCGTTTTTTTTGTGTTCAAAAATGCACTTATTTGTAAACAAAATGAATGAACAGATCAATTAAAGTATTGTCCATTGCTGGCTACTACTTTTTCTCATCTCTCAAGCAATTAATTATTCTGCCTAGTATACTTTATACAAGCACTTAACTGCTTTTTGACATTCAAACAGCAAATAGTTAATTGGTTTTTGTACTCTAACTAGTGCAACAATAGCATCAAGATGTCAGACCCTCACAATCAAACTAAACAGTGGGAAGCTAAATCTGCAGATACTGAAATGTTTATGTTATGTAACAGGTTCACAAAAATGCCTATTGTAAGTAACAAAAGTCATCAGGTAGTAATGAGCACGTACCTATCAGATATTTAAATTACATGACATATTTTATCTTTTATCTTTACAGAGTGGCTTAAATCAGTGTGGCAGTACAGAACCTATGAATCTTAAGACTTCAGACCCCTCTGATCAGTCTTTTAATCCAAAACCAGGGTGCTCTTGTTCTCTAGACTTCACCCCTCAACCTGGCCCCATAAATGCTCTAGATTTTATCCCTTATACAGACCATTCCAGCAGCACTCTGGCAGATAGCTTTGCGTTATTCTAGCTATGATGACAATGAAATGGAAACCTTCAATCCTTACAATCATTACAAAATGCATTTGGCATCAAATCATCATAGCAGACATTGGTACACAAACTTGAAAATGAGCAACATATCCTTCAGAGATATGGATAAGATTCCCCTTCTCAGTATGCAAAGGCTGTAGAAGCTGTATTCCAGTCTATTCTTAATAAGTTAAACAATAATCATTACAATAACCCTGATATGGTCAGGTTTTTTGTTTCCAATCAACTGTAGTCAACTGCACTACAGGTGTTACATCCCCTCATGGTGCTTAGGCACTATGCGCGGGGAACGACCAGTACCCCGGGATTGAAATTACATGAATTCAGACAATCTGGACAAGTCTGTGAACATGCCATTAGTGGAAGGTACTGAGCTGACACCTTCATCCATCATAGCTAAAATATGCAAAGTTTAAAATTCAAACAAAACCTTTTCCAGTTTTCAATCATACATACAGCTCTTCCATATCCAGGTGCTGGGTGGAATCCTCATGGTAGTTGTAAGAATTAAAGTGTTGTGGAAATTCAAGACTGACATGTTCTAAAAGTAAGCCTAGAGTAGTATTTACTATACTTTGTAAGGATTGCAATCACCTCTTTTATGACCAAGATTGTTTCAGACATCATCTTGTTTCTGCTTGTAAACAACACAAGGTTTGCAACAGATACAGGCATGCATATTCTGAATCTTGTTGTATGCCAGATAGATGGACTCTCAGGAGTGGGTGTTTGATATGGAAGATGGGTCATGTCCTTGGGATAAGTTCTGATCCTGGGGTCTAGCCAGCAATGTGGTCAAGATAAGGGTACATGATTTATGTTTCTTGCCCATTATGTTTCATGTATCTTTCCCAAAACAATCTGGTCTGGCCAGAAGATCATGAGTATTGCTATCCCTTCATGGTGCTTAGGCACTATGCAAGGGGAACGACCAGTACCCTGGGATTGAAATTACATGAGTTCAGACAATCTGGACAAGTCTGTGAACATGCCATTAGTGAAAGGTACTGAGCTGACACCTTCATCCATCATAGCTAAAATATGCAAACTTTAAAATTCAAACAAAACCTTTTCCAGTTTTCAATCATACATACAGCTCTTCCATATCCAGGTGCTGGGTGGAATCCTCATGGTAGTTGTAAGAATTAAAGTGTTGTGGAAATTCAAGACTGACATGTTCTAAAAGTAAGCCTAGAGTAGTATTTACTATACTTTGTAAGGATTGCAATCACCTCTTTTATGACCAAGATTGTTTCAGACATCATCTTGTTTCTGCTTGTAAACAACACAAGGTTTGCAACAGATACAGGCATGCATATTCTGAATCTTGTTGTATGCCAGATAGATGGACTCTCAGGAGTGGGTGTTTGATATGGAAGATGGGTCATGTCCTTGGGATAAGTTCTGATCCTGGGGTTTAGCCAGCAATGTGGTCAAGATAAGGGTATGTGATTTATGTTTCTTGCACATTATGTTTCATGCCTCTTTCCAGAAACAATCTGGTCTGGCCAGAAGATCATGAGTATTGCTATACCCATGATGGAGATTACATTCATAGATTCATACAACTTTCTGCCAATGCCTCTATCCAAACTACCCTCTACATTTGTTCTTAATGAGTTGAGGAAAGGCCACTTTCCCCACTTCTTCAACACTCCTGCAAACCAGGTGTCAATTCTAAATTGCCAAATTCTAAGTCAGACAAAGAATGGGATGCCTTCCTCAAATGGTACAAGGAGAATGAAGAAGAGGAGTTTGACATAAAGCATGACCTGGGGGACTACTTCATTTCAGATGTGACCATTCTGAGTGCACAGCTTTCCTGAAGATATCTAAGTATACTTTTGTCAGATCCTAACTTCTAATTATATATCTGTTTGCAAACCCGTTTTCAGTTCTGTACTAATTATGTCATGCCATTTCAGCTGTTCCAGGTTGCCCCATTCGAGTTTTCATCAACAATAGCACCATTCTGCCATACAGTGTACAGGGCTAAACACATGCAATTCAGGTTGTTCTCAGGTTTGAAAATGATGATCCAGACCATTGCAGGAGCTGATTTGGAAATCCTCACCATGTGGGAGTGTCACTCCAGAGATCAAGATAGCAAGGTGTTTGGTACTTATCCATTACAGAACAAAGGATGGATAAGTCGTAAGGTAATAAGGACTATGTCAGTCTGTATCCCTATGTCGTCTGTGTCAACAAATATGCGAGAATGCCACTTGGTCACCCTACACAGATTCTTACACCTGATGGTTACAGGAAGGCACAGTTCTTTGGCCTTGTCAAGTGTAAAGTTTTGCCCCTTCAATTATTCATGTAACTTTCGGATTATTGCTGCTATACTATCTAGCATTATGTCTCTACTCAATTTATTTTTGTTTTGTCTAAATAATGTTTAATATTTTAATATATATATTTGTTCTTTCCATTCATAAATTCAGTTCAAAATCGAAAATGTATACCAATATGCTGTTCATTTATTTCACTAATTACGTCGAATATCAATTTACAATTCAATAAAACAAAATGGCGACGATGATGGGTCGTCCAGTGTTCACGTGTAGTGGACAAACTCTGAAATCGGTCTCGCGTACTCCGAGGACCAATCACGATTGAACACGGCCAGAAGGTCCTCCCGTATTGGCTGCGGGTCGCTCGAGCTGCTCGACGTTTGGTTCACCACGATTGAGGCGCCACCTGTGTTGATGAAATAATCGGCCGACCAATTCGATGTGCCTGCAAAAATTACCCAAAAATTATTATTTTTCATATTCTGAAACAGCCACAAGTGGACCAACAGGTCCCTATTGTTGGAATGCAAGATAATAAATTCGAGTGGAATGCAATGAGGGAGGCGCTCGCGAAGCTCTTTATAAGGATTTAATAGAGAATTAATATCAGCAATTGCATCCCTCCTCAACCTGAATTTGAACCTGATTTGTAAGACCAAAGCCGTACTACTAAGTGTGAGCATGGCTAAGCACTGTAAAAAAAAATTATATTTCATTATGGAAAAACTTAGATAAATGAATTGTATTAAATGAAATTATCGTATTTATAATTATAAGTTGCAAAATATTGTCTGAAAATAAAAACAATTCTCATTTTATATCTTCTATTGGATTTGTCTCATTTTGAAATTGATTGATTGTCTCATTAAATAAGAAGAAAATTGTTTCACAAGATAAATACTTTTCTCAAATGATAATTTTCGAGATTTAAGAACACTGCTACCTTAATTGTAAGATTGGACTTTTTGAAGTGTAGCGGATGTTGTGCTAAATCGCTAGTATTTTAAAGATGGCGCTCCCCATCAGCACTTACATCTTGAAATTATATTACAAAAATTAAATGCATCACCCCCTACTAGAGAGAGCTAAAATATCCAATGTGTCAGAAACCCACTGTCAAATATCACAATGCTGCCAAGTTGTCACATTCTCGGAAATCTCCGAGAATTGACTTTTTAATTTACTGGGGTACTGGTGAAAATGTGTCCTCACATAGTGCCTAAGCACCAAAAAGGGTACAGAAACGCCTGTAATGGATATATTAGAAATTTAGAATTAACCTTTTATTATAAATTAGACACAAACTTTTTTTATGAAAAAAATGTTTCATATTTTGTTATCAAATGGTTAGGTCGTCAAAATGGGTTTTACCTGATGAACAAAAAATGTGATTACACGTTTTGGGATTTCAATGTTTCAAGTACACATTTTTAGCATGTAGTGTACAGGACGTACCTATGTAAGCGGCGTTGTCGGTGACCATATATTTGGCATGATTCACTCGGGCGTATGGAATCTGCGCCTGTGCTGCATCACTGGGCACCACAAACATTTTCTGTGAAAGAAATATTAAAATAATAGTTTATTTGGCCAAGCTAGATATATAATAAAAATAAAAAATAAAATATTCATAATAAATTCATAATAAATTTATAATGAAATAGGGGTTGTCTCCGGGCCAGCACCGGACTATATATATAACCCTGTCTATTTTTGGAAATTAGAGATCAGAGATTAGAGATCACTTATGAAAGATATTCACCAAAATGCCTCGACAAACAAAATTAAAAAACAACCCAAAATTTATTGAATCTTTCAGGAGGATTAAGTGAAACGTTATTGAACAAGTCAAAGTAATATTTATGATTGTCTCTTAAAATATGGGTTCATTCTGTTCGTTGCAATTGGGCTATTTTGATTCGATTCGATTTGAAGCATCAAATCACCTTTGTTCAAGAAGAAGAACATATCCAAGTGGTGACGTCACTCACCGTTTCCACTTTGAGGGGTGCGTGGGTATTGTTCAACGCAGCCAGGGAGCTCAGGTAGTAAGCCATGTCCGGGTAGGTGTGATTCCATTGGGCCCCCATCAGTCGAACCTGGATTTTCTTTTCCAGGGCTATCTGTCGTAGCTTGTCGTCAATCTCGGGCCAATAGCTGACGGATTCGGAGATCGAGGTATCGATTTAAAAAATAAAATCATCGTCAATCTCGGGACAATAGCTGACGGATTCGGAGATCGAGGTATCGATTTAAAAAATATAATCATATTCAATCTCATAGATAAAACTACTGTACCTTATCTAAATTTTAGCTTGTCGTTTTTACATTTGTATATGTCAGATGTCAATTCTCTCATTTATTTTTTAATTCATTTTCTCAAGAAAATGACAAATATTTCTCGTATTGGTGAATTAAGATCAAGATGAGAATCATTCATTGGCTTTCAATTTTAGAAATGTGAAAATCGCATCTCATCGTCGCTAGGCATTTACCAAAAATGTATGTTCTTGATTTACATAGATGCGACGAGACAAGATTTTCTCAAATTATGTCTTGTTTCGCACTTCAAATTCGCGTCTCAAGACGTCTCCGAATTTTGTATGTAACATTAAAAATGTATGAATGGTTCCAATTGGTTATCAGACACAAAATGTGGCCTTGAATGGAATATTTGCAGATTTGCACTTCGGACAAGATGATACATGAACTGACTTTAGATGGTCTTGTGTAAGTCAAAATTACTTATGGGTTTGATGAGTTCGGCCACGTAAAGAAAAAACTACGATGGCATAGATCTAGTCTTGAGCTCTACTCTACAGTTTTGAATTAATAATTTAAAAAAAGATGGTGCTTGCACTGAATACTTGGGGGTATAAAATTAATTAAAGTGAAGGGACTTTTCTTTGAGAAAAAAACGTACATGTAAGGATAATCGTAAATGGTGCACGGATAATATTCCATCACGGAAATATAGACGAATTTCTTGGCCTTGTCCATCACATCCAAGATGGCATCGATATCGCCCGTTCGATATTCCGTGCACATTTGTGGCGGAGAGCTCTGTGTCGAACAAACAAACAAATATGCGAGTACGTGTTAAAGGTGTTTCCAAAGTGTCTGGACAGACTTAAGCTAGTCCACATATTTCATAGTATGACTAAACACGCAGCGAACCTAACGGTCGGTTACAGAGAAGGGTTACTTGTTCGCTACATTGGGGACTCTTGGTCTAACCATATGGAAACAGAATGACATGAAAGCCGGAAGCGGAAGTTAATTGGAGACTTACTCCGAAGTAGACGCGCGAGTCGGTTCCGTTGAACAGCACTTCCGCCGGAACCGTGCTGTTGTAGTCAGTTTCCAGTTCCGGTGGATAGGTGGGTGGAATGACTGCATCTGGTTCGCCCAGCATCCAATAAATCTGGAATATCTTGTCCAAATCTTCGGCCAAACAACCGCAGTTAAACACCGTGATTCCCAATTCCTTCACCTGTTCGAAACAATTTTGGTCAAAATAAATAATTAGCTTTGACTTTTAATTTTAATTTGAAATTTCGCAACGATGACTTCACAAAATGGGATAGCCTGTTTATCAAGATGTAAAAATAATTTTAATTAACAAAC
This sequence comes from Mycogona germanica, assembly GCA_034698785.1. NCBI lineage: Eukaryota > Metazoa > Arthropoda > Diplopoda > Chordeumatida > Chordeumatidae > Mycogona > Mycogona germanica. The sequence continues at coordinate 4,637 of JAQGBY010003639.1, read as the reverse complement.
TTATTCTGAAATTGTGAATTTTCATTTAGGAAGAGTGATCGAGTTTTTGTAGTCAGTGGGAAATAAATAATTAACGCATTGCGTACTTGTGTCAATGACCGCCAGTCCAAATTGGCGCTGCCGATGTAAAAATGCTGACCATCTACGACCCAGAATTTTGTGTGCAGAATTCCGGCACCAATGAGCTGATCAAAGTCTAGGGTTCGAACCTCTGCTGCGTCTGTGGAAATTGTTTTAAATTTTTAATATATTTTTAATTTCTTGACAAATAAATACTTTAATGCAAACAATGTGCGTCAAACAAAAATTGCTTATTTATTTGTTATTATTCAATACTAGAAGGCTCATGACACATCCGTAGCACTATCCCCTGGGTCATCTAGCTCTTCATCCGGCAAATTCTGCAACAAATTCGGCACGGATGTGCCATGTTTTCGAGTCATTTTTATGCGATCGGCCATTTTGGGTTTCTTTTTTTATTGAGCATGCGCATTTTGGCCTCCCTGCATCACTTTGTCGCCACCAGATGACGACACAGTGATCACATAATCATGGGTTCGACACCATTAGAAAGGTCGTGAAAACGGGATTCCAATGGTGTCGGACCCATGACTAGGTGATTCAGGGGGATGATTTGAAAAATTGGCAAAGTGCAGCGTCGGGATCCCGACACTGCCGTAGAAATTTCATTTGGCTGCAACGGGATCATTTCGATGCTGCCGGCGAAAGGGTTAAAAGTCACATGTACCCATCATGTTTTAAGTTTTGTATCCCACCGTCCAATCTCTGGCGTATTGGCCTTAAGCTCCTTCTTTGACTACCCGATGGTCCAATGAAAATTAAAATATAATTAACATTAATAGTAAAATCACATCCAGTGCAATAAGGAGGTGATCATCCATCACACAGCATCCTAAGTGTGTGCAAGGTTACAATCCTTGTGTTTCTTCTGTATCTTCGGTTTGAGATATATTTTATTGTTGTGTCACATCATTAGATATTACCATGTTACTATGCTCTACAATTCATACATTAGTTTGGCTGTCTTTCAACAATTGAACACTGCACACACGTGTAAAATCATGGCCATATACTTCCTGCACTCTGCGACATGTTTCAATACTGTATTATACTATTAGTGTCCTCCGCACCATAATTACTCGTCTCCAAAGTTTCATATGCTCCCTCGTCATGACCACCAATTAATTCATTAGAGCAGTGGTCTCCTAGAACTTATACGTCGAATGTCTGTACAAATTATTTCTAAATACTTCCATCAATTTGTGACATATTATATTGTTAGTGTGTGTGCTAGTACTAGGTGACACACTGCTTGTTTCATGGCACTTAGTCTTTTGGCCTAGCCACCCTTTCCATCTTGTCGTCATTCATATGTGTTACCCATGTGTGTGTTCTTTTATATATATTACATGAGCACACCCCCAACAAGCTCCAGGTTTGATGGCTCATTACCACCCGTGCCCCCGTCATGCCTGTCCCAATGACCGTTCCAAGGCAGTAGCTACAAGCAGCCGCTCCAACATCATAAGGCTGCTCCTGACAGGACAGCAGGGGTCCTAGGGGCGGACGGATGACTGGGGCATCCGATAGAGTTTGTCTCTGGTCCTAGTCATACTGATGACTACCCCCGGGACCCTTGTGCTCACCATGCTCATCCTTGTCACGCTACAACTGCAGCTGTCATCTTACTGCTCGCCTGGCGCGTTTTCTGCAGCTTTTGCTGTGACAACCATCGGCTTTACCACAAACCACCTCGACTGGATCAGAGGCACTTATCGACATCATATCACGTCATCGTATCACGTTTGTCTTGATCAGTGGCCTAAGTTGACATTGTATCACACCGTCACAGACTGGAACTGACAATTGATGGACTGGAATTGCTGGGGCCTCTGATTTGCAGAGTCGATACCAGTCCTGTTAGTGCCGGTGACTGCTGGTTGTCAGTGTTCCGGGCTCATCGCTCAAGCCCAACACTTACGGGATCAAACAATTGTGCAATTTCTGGCAAAAACCTTAATGTGCTCCAATACATTGGTTGATTACCGACAAACAAAAAATACTCACAGTGGTGATATCACAAGCCTCACACGGGCATAAATGTTACTGCAACCATGGACGAACCACCTCAAGTGATAAACAATTGTTCCGGCTCAAACATGCGACCTAGGCTATACTCTTACTGCTTTGACATTAACCGCGCATAACTTTCCCCACACCGGTATTGGTGAGGTGACCTAGACTTCAGCTTTTTTACACACGTCTGGCCTAATGTGCCACTATTTGCGTCTACTGTACATATATTAGCAATCACACCCAGGAATGTCCGGCTTTCATGTATATTCTATTTATTTGTTATCTTTCATTATGTCTGTACTTTCAATAATATGTCGTTCTGGTGGGCCGCTATGGTGTAAGTCACTGGTACCGCTAACGTATTTTATGTAAATAAACATGTGTTCAAACTTTAAAAAAAACAAAGTGCGTGATTTTCGAAAAAGCTACCAAACACTGGCATTTCAGGAAAATGGCAATTCCAATGTTCCATTGGACAAAAAGGGTGAAACAATGTATCGTGAATTTCCATTTCGCCAAGTCCCAATTGGAAACTTACTTGCTGCAGCCAATTCCTGAGTGTCGTAATCCGGTTCGGAGGAGGATGGTTTGTTCTGGGCGATTTGAATACTGATGTTCCGTTCAGTGCCGGCCTTCATGAGCTCATTGAAAATGGTTTCACCCTGTCAAGACAGGAAATCGAACAACGACATTTTGTGATATCAGGTGGCGTCCGGGAAAATCAGATGGTACAGAGCGATGGTAGAAAAACTATCGAAGTTCATAGCATTTTAAAAATGTTGTTACCAAGTTTCCGGACCTGCATACCGGATACTTGATAACGACATTTTTGATTATTGTAATTTATTGGGTAGTGACGAAAGTTTTAATCACGTGTTGCGGTGCCATTACCATGACATCATTAGGCGGGACAAATCTTCAACTATAGTGTTCTAACGTTATCGCTACTAACCTCATCATCGTATGGAACAGGCACGGATCCATTGCCAGCTCGAAGTGACCAATAGTAGGAGGCGATGTGGATGGATTCGGTGGCCACGTTCGACAACTTCATCCAGCCATCGTAGGTGGACGGAAAGGACACGGAACCGGCCACGAAGGTCAAGTTATCGGGAATACTTTCCCCTATACCCACACTATAGTCATTGACCAAGACATTATCAATCAGACCAAATATTTCAATTTTTGTTCACAATATTTACAATACTTCTTGTTCTTTTGGATGTTTCAATAAAATTCGTGAATTTTTCAAAATAATTTTAATAAATATTGCGTAATATTTGCATAACAAAAGCAGTTCCAATCAAAGGAGTGTTTTTATCTGCTGCCCCAAAGGATATTTAGATTCCTTTCAATGTACCTGCATGTGCTAGAGCAAAGTTCTCCAGTTTTCAGGAATCTCCTAAACGGCTGCTGTTTGTTAGGAGCCTCTTGCACGTCGATCTGATACTGCTGCTGAGCAACGAATGGGACTGAGACGACCACGCCACCTAGCAGGAGAAGTAGGCCAGTTGTCTTCAGCCAGGAACGCCAGCGCCGTCCAATTGCGGCTGCCGGCTCCACGTCCATCGACTAAAAATCAAATTATTCGATCACAAAGTGATCACATTTAATACATTAATCGGACTTTGAAATTCAACGACATTTCGCCTCAAAGTTTGAGTCGTCTTAAAATTTAGTCACCTAGTCATACTCGTACATCATATGTCATCAATCTTCAACCTACATTACAATCCTAATTTTCCATCTGTCTGTTTTCACGTTTACTTACGAACGTTCGGCTTAACGAAATTGAATAAAATTTGAGCTGTAGATAGTTCCTCAAATTTGTAGTCGGGCGCAGCTTATTTCAGATCTCAATTTTGCAGAATTCTCGAGATTTCGCAATTGATACATTTAATTTGATCAATATGTTGGCCATTCTGTGAGTAAGAAGTCAAGAACACAGAATGACGTTGTCAAGGTAAACACCGACAGATTGATCTCCGAAAAATACTCTAGCAATCTGGTGGAATCCTCCGGAATGATGCTCTCGTTATTTTCTGGAGTTGCGATTTTGGTGCTGGTGGCAATGAGGATTTTCTGGCCGGTGCCGTGTCTTTTATAAAAAACTTGTGGGAGTGGCAGTCTTGCCAACTAAAGATATCCTGGTGGCGATGTGGAACTTGGAAAATGTGTGGGTTGCTGCAACCTAGATCCGGTGCCACACGCACGGAGTCGTGTCATCTACTGTGAGTAAGAATTCAAAAACACAGAATGACGTTGTAAAGGTAAACACCGACAGATTGATCTATGAAAAATACTCTAGCAATCTGATGGAATCCTCTGGAATGATGCTCTTGTTATTTTCCGGAGTTGCGATTTTGGTGCTGGTGGCAATGGGGATTTTCTGGCCGGTGCCGTGTCTTTTATAAAAAACTTGTGGGAGTGGCAGTCCTGCCAACTAAAGATATCCTGGATGGTGATGTGGAACTTGGAAAATGTGTAGGTTGCTGCGACCTGGATCCTGTGCCATACACACAGAGTTGTGCCATCTCCTG
>JAQGBY010003638.1:0-18669 GCA_034698785.1 Mycogona germanica | reverse complement strand
CAATGCTTGACCAGCGCAGACTTATGGCTGCGCTCGTTGATGATATCCAGCTGGTGTTCGCGGGCACGCAAGTTGCGATGTCGTTTAGTTTCGCCAATGTAGGTGGCTCTGCATGCTCCGCATGGAATCTCATACACCCCCGGGTCATATAAGGTACTGATGTTAGTGTATGGCTTCTTGAAACATTTCTCTAATTTATTCTTATTGTGGAAGATGACATGAAAATTAAACAGAGAATAAATACGATTTTTCAATTCGGATCTCACGGATGGATTTGGGAGGAACGGAAAATAAACATATTGAGTTTTATCTTCTTGATCTACTGCATCGGGTTGGGTGGGGAGGGGAGGGTGAGGAGGGGGGGTGGAGGTTACTTTGTCATCACCAGGGGTCACTAGCATAGCAATATCAAGCGATGTACTTAAATGGCTATAGCGATTAATGGCCTGTTGAAAAATGTCAAAAATTAAATTGGCTGTCGCTCCTGACCGGGCTAAATATGCATGGAGCAGGAACTGGAATTCCGCCCATAACGTCTGTTTTGAGCTGCAAATTCGTATCCCTCGTAGGGCATAATTAAATAGAGTATTTTTCGCGAATACTGAATCGGATGCAATTGAGAACTTTGGGGGATTTAGGCATGCCATAGGTTTGCGGTATACCGTGAATTCTAGGTTTTTGTCCTGACCCACCGTAATTAGAATGTCAAGGAAGGGAATCGAATTCTCCTTCATGCGTTCTATAGTGAATTGGATGGCCGGATCGATATTATTTAGGTAAAGCAAGAGACCAGTATAGTTGAACAAACCCAAGTGTACCTGTATACATTGTACTCAGGAGTTTGTTTATGCAACATTCTGTCAAAGCGTAATCCTACCTCTTGTGAATATTTCATGTAGAAACCATTCGGTGTGCCCAACATTTGAGCAAAGCTATAATATAGAGTATAATAGAAGCTGTGGTGATAATCCACCACAGCTTGACAAATGACATAAGTGGGCTGTCAAGCGTGCTTCGTGGCCCATTTTGTCATTCACAAAGATCCCGTCCATGGAACTGGTTAAGACTTTGAGTGGTGGTGGTGGTTGCGGGGGGCATTTTAACCACCCCCGCGACCTCCAAATAATTCATTTCATTGACTATTCTTCTGATTCAATTTAGAAATAGTAGTTTATTTTTCTTCTTAATTCATTTTCTCATTTAAACGCGATCTTGTGATCCACAATTCAATGCCCCATATCTTGAGAACTACTGAAAATCGAGATCTGGAATAATTTGCGCTCAACTACAAATTTTCGGAAACTGCTCAAATTTCTGTTCATTTTCGTTGAGCCGTTCTGAAGTAAACACCAAGGCAGACAGATAATAATATATGATAAAAATGATTATATTGACATATACAGTCACTACCCTTAAGTGCATGCAGTTTATGAAACAATAGGATGTTTTTTTTCGTTGAGGTGACTTTACTGACGTCCATAAAATTATCATCCCTACGTTCCAAAAAATAATTTTACTTGCTCCAGACTGTATCCATTCATTGCAAATCCTCCAATATCGAAGTCGGGAGTCAGTTCGGCGACTCCAAACATGGCTAATGGCCGCCACGAGCCTCAAGAAAGTCCCTCGAGAACGACGGTGGCGCCCGCGGGCGGAGCACCACCTAATGAGCACACACACATGCCCTCGCCTATATGTATCGCGCCCATCCAACACACACTGGCCTTTTCTCGCCGTCACCGTGGACAACTTCCACCCGGGCATTGCCGTCTGGATTTACCGACGGTCCTAACTCAATGGGTACTCGAGCCCGGTGGGCTGATTAGCCCGATGGGAGTTGGTGGTGCGGCAGCGTCGGCCGCCGTCCCGCCATAGAGGACAGATAAAAATAGGAGGCCACCACTAAATGGCGACTTGGCCTTTTTCTCCTCCGCGTCTGACGAGTAATTAAGCCATCCGGGCATAGAGCAAACTAATGTCATAAATCACGGTAACACGCAGTCACAATCAACCGATAGTCGTTTGGACCAAAGGAAGAGCGGTACCGTGAAAAACATTATTGCCATTTGTCACGCCCCTAATGAAGGTGTTTAGTCGCCCTTAACACCTTATTCGGGTTTTGATTTAGTATCTCTGTTCCAAGATCAAACATAACCATCATAACTGTTGTATCCGTTTACCGACATAACATTTTAACCAGAGGATAAACAACATTGCCAGGACAGTTTCAATAACTCTGGGATTATGGATGCTAGAATTGCGAAAGGATTTTAAATGCAAGCTGATGCATCCTCACATGAAATGAAAACCGATGCTAAGCCGATAACAAAGTCCCCGAATTACATATTTTTCCATAAGATTACAATGGAAACAGACGTTCCTGAAAAATTCGTAGAGCAGCTTTAGCTTCTCCAAAAATTGTGGGACAAAATTGACTAAGTAGAGAAAAGATCAATTTATATATTTTTTTAAAGTAATAGATTAGTCCTAGCTGATCGCAATCAGATATCTATTTTAGAAAACGAGAATAGGATGCACTTTACAATTCAAGGTGACTGCATCAAATTAAATTTGAAACTTCAAAATTTGGAACTGTGCACCAGAAAATCTGTGCTACGATGCCACCAATTAAAATAGCTGAATGAATAAAATAGTATTTCAAAATAAAACCGGCAGTGGGTAAATTATCGCTAAACAAATCATGAGTGAAATTATGGGTTTGTGAATATTTGATATAATAATTGCAATACTTTTCTACAACCAAAATCCAGCATAATTCAAACTTTGCATTTGAAAACATTTGCATTCATGTTTTGGAACTTACCAAAGATTACGAAACTCTTTCAATCAAAACAATCAATTGCAGCTGAAAGAGCTAAATTCAAACTAAATGCATTAAGTCCCATTATATCCTAAGACTTAATAGTTGTCTTTAGAAGCAAAGGACAGCAGCATTTTTCTCCTCTCATTCGACTTTTACTTTGTTGCGCATTTCGCTTAACCGGATCTTCCGAGACTCGTATTTCAAGATATCAAGATATAAATTATGAATCAACTGCAACACTGTGAGACTCTTCCCGACGGCTTTGTTTTCCAACAAAACTCTCAACAAAACATTATCTTTGAATTGAACAACAGCACAACAGACCTCTCAGGCTTCAGTCGACCACCAGCTGTCGCTACCGTCTACATTCTGCTATTCGGTATTCAGCAGCACACACCAGCAACACCAGATGCTTCATTTTCCATCAAATTCGTGGGCAAATATGGATCTGTACGGACAGCTGGATCGAGCCAATCTCTGGTCGACAGAAGCGAGTTCTGTTATCTACTGGTTTGAACGAATTTGATCTCAGTGTGTATATGTAAGGGGGGGAAACCGCAACTGCACGAACTAGGTTCGGTCGAAGAGAGAAAAATTGGAACGCGCCTTGTTATCTTCTATACTGAGATACAGGACTGGAAAGCAGTCCCAAAAACGGAGGCTGAATGTACAGGGTTCTGTACTAGTGGTGGCCAAACTTTATGGCGTAAACCACTCGAATTAAAAATTAAATTTCGTGTAGTTCACAAGACCCGGGAAGATTGGCTCCTTATGAACTTTCCCGGTGTAAACAAAACCACTAGCCAATTTCTATGGATGTTGTGAAGTCTTGAATAGAGAACGGAATTCTATTCTGAAACACTGAGGTTCATAAAATATAATTTACATTAGGGATCAATACGCGTTTTGCTCCATCGAAATACCATTTGTGTTGGTCAAATACATGCGCGAATTTAAAATCTCTTCGATTTTCTCGTTGAGCCCAAACAAAATGACATTGCTAAGGCGAGAAACTCGAAATGCTCCTAGTTGTTGCTGCTGCAGACAACAGGTTTCCCTACCGAATGTACAATCTCCCGAATGAATGTTGACAACCCCAATAACCAGCGACAAAGTCAATAGATTCCAATTGAATTTCCGAAACTTTGATGTTGAATGCCGTATATAAATAATGATTACGATGACTCATTGCCGTTTTCAATTTCAAGAGTTTCAGCTAATAAAACAGAAACAGCTGAATTGTAAATGCAAACAACCTTCACGAAGAGAACTTCTAAAAATGTCGCCCAGACAACGGCGACAACACGAACAAAATCGCACCGCCGCCATTTTAATTATTTTTATGGTGCGCCACTGTTTGGAAACCCTCTGTCTCTGGTGGTATCTGGTGGGCGCTAAATTTTAATCCTCTTTGCTCGATCGTCGTCACAATAACGGCGTCGTCGGCGTGCCCATGTACACAAGATTTCGTTAAATTAAAGAATGAGCGAGCGCGCTCACTAATTTCGAGCCCGACGACAATTAATGATCGACAAGAAAAGAAAAAGGCATTCGTTAATTTTGTCAATAATGCAGCACACCCCACTGATATATTCTCTACCCATATATATTCAGTACCCATATATATACACATGCACATGTAGTCGTCGTCTATCTAGGCGTAGGCTGTGTTGGCGACGATAAGGTGGCGCATCAGCTGAGCGACTAATAATGGCTCACGAGAGAAGAACACAAGCGGAGATAATAGAATGTATTCATTACACAGGTGTACAGTAGATTCGCATAAGCTCTTTGCATAAGAGCAGTTGTGCTTGACGCCATTGTGTCGGATTTAGGCCTGGATTCTTAGACTGAAGTGATTCGCGGGGTTATAATAGGGGCTCGATTACGTGTAAATCTGTTCCCCATTAAAATACGACACGTTCATCCTGTGCCGTATTAAGTTTTATTTCTTACTTTAAAAGAATTCTGAAAAACGGACAATGAAGAAACGTTATTGAAATGTCAAATTGAGACAAAACCACAGCTCCAAAGCTCTGAGTCTAAATGAAATGAACCCGATCTCTATATTTGGTTTCCTATGTTAGGGATTATTGCCCATTGTATTCTATCCCACTCGAATAATTTATATGTATCTTTTTTAATATATTTATCGTTAGCAAGCATTCAATAAATAAAAAATGAAATATTGAATAGATAAGTGAAAGCGAATTTCAATTTACTGTAATGTTAATTCAATCGTACGGAGACGACAGATATGTCTTTAAACCTATCTCTAATTTAATTCTTACAACTGGATATAAACGAAGCTATGGCAATGCTCGATTTTCGATTTATTTTTAGACCAATACGACTGCGGTTTGAAGTGGCAATATACATGTAGACGATTCTCATTTTTCTGTAACAAGAACATTGACCTTTTTTTCATCTGAAAATATACTATACTGTAGAATGTGATTAATCAACTCACGTTTTTTTCTCCACATCGCATTCCCCTAGATCACCGGCTTAAAAAAATTCCTCCAAGTCAGTTACTAGTCTCGTACACTCTTACCTATATTCCATTACGTCCTATTTTGAGTCTCGAGTAGATCACTATGGTGGAGCCGACCGATGTTTACCGGCCGGCCGACCTCGTAATGAGCTTTTCGAAATCCGAGGGGGTCTTTCCATTTCTTAAGACCCAGTTTTCATCGGAACTTTCGATGTCATTGGCGATAAGAACGACATATTGACTCTTCTGCTGGTGCCTAAGCCCACAATGGGCGCGACTTCAAAGCCACCTAGCGGCAAGAGCTACACTGTACGAAGAGCATCGTTCATATAATGAATGCTCTGATGTTTCATACAGTTACCAAAATAGAACTTGGCGAAGGTATGCATATTTTTATAGTGTTTTTTTTCTATTATACATGTTGTTCTTTCTGGCTGCTCATATGTTAACAAATACAATCGTTACTATAGTTAAACTATACTATTTATATTATATTATACTATAAATAGTTAAACAAAATGCAAATTTTTAATTGACTGACCACTTTGCTCACTTCGGTGTGAATTTTTTATTACATGATATATTTGATATACACTGGATTAGAATCGCTGGAGAATGTTAATGGGTGCAGCATTTTTGTGAAATAGGTCATCGGATGATCAGGGGCAAGAAAGTAGTCTTTTGATCGATACTTTTGTCAAAGCATCCTTAATTTATTTAGCCTTTACGGGTCGGCGTTGTGCTACGGGAGCGGACACAAGAAATAGGTTCGATATCGGACGATTGACCGCTCCCCGAGAACGCCGGATGCATCTCCAACACAAGCCATGACATTCATCCAGCACCAGTCCAATCATTAGTTATCCAACCCGGCTTCATGTTGTTACACGACACCCCTATGCCGTGTAGAAGCGGTGATCCATGAAGATCAACTCCACACTCCCCCGACACGATCACAGCGCCCAGCGACGAAAAAGGACCGCTTTATAAAATATAATATCTTAATCTCTCGGCTCAGAGTCGCGGGTCCTCGACTCTGGTAGGATCCTTCAAACGCAGCGAATTAAATGGGTCGATTTACTCGATGCACCCAACGACGTGTTAAGACTAGAGAGCGAATTTGAAAGTATGAAAGTATTTTGAAAGTATGAAAAATGTCCTGGTCAAAGGAAGCGTATTTAGTCACGGACATATTTCTTACCTACTGATCAATTTATGACTTATTTGATTTTGAAAAAATGCAGATATTTCTTAAAACTATTATGAAGGATTGAATTTGATTGACGAAGCTATGCCTTCGATCACTTTATAATTTATTAAACAGAACAACTAATATATTCCGGTTGAATCGGTTGCCGGGGCGCAAAATTCTCATTAGCAAAAAGGCTAAAAATGGCGGAGACAAAGAAATCTAACGAAACTAAATCGAACTAGATAAATGTGTACTAAATGTAACACTCCACAAGATGTGTGGAGAATATCAAGTAGGCGATATTTATTTGCTCCTCTTGACGTGAGCAAAACAAAATCTGCCAACGGAGGATCAGGGACCGGTCAGCTGACCAGGCCACGGTGCAACACCTAGTGGTGACCCGTGGAGCATCCCAGTTACGGAGGTCCTCGAACTCAGGAGACCACCGAGACGCCCCGCCACCTCGGAGGTGCACAAATTAATCTCCAACATAATTATTTAAGAGCAAATGTAAAAGTTGATTGATTTTCTATGTTCATTAATAATTTGTTTTTCGGAGATTATACGGACGTTGCATTCGGGAAAACATTGTCTCCACATATTGGGTGGCATATCACTTATTACAATAAAATTAAAAATGACACTATGAAGTTGAAAACTCCGTCGAAACAATATACGAAACATTATGGCGAAAGTTTTGAAAATCTTGAATGTCGATCGGATAAAATGTAAGCGATTCAATCATCGATACTAGTACACTTTTGGGATCAATATTTGTTTACATTATGTACTTATATATTGACCAAATGTCGTCACTGAACGTTCGTGTCCATGGAACCTGTTTTCGGTCCATATGTAGCATCGTCCACATAAGCACCGACCGTAAATCAATAACATCTTGTTGGTGTATATACGTGTACGTGTGTGTATATGCGGTGTGCGAACGATGGTCGTAGACTGACGTCGTCCCTTTAACACGGCATCACCGTCGCTTTGACAGATTCTTTGCACGCTCATGTCGATATCTCGGGTAAGACAACGTTCTCTTCTAGACAAACACCATTACATCGTATAAGGCGGCAGCAAAATGCGGCGCAAAAAACATACATTCCCCTGACCCTCCCCTCATCCCTCCCACCCCAATACCCGTATAGCTAGATAACTCAACTAGAGTCCGGCCACTGTTGCGATCGCCTCTTACACAAACTCATGAGAACCTCTGCGTATCAAACTGAGCTGAGCAGCAAAATCACAAATAATCAAACGCGATATTATTCGAACAATTTTCGGTAGTCCTAAACTTTACAATCATCTTTGCTTTCGTGATGCAAACGTGCGTAGTATGAACGCAGCAACATGAAGAGCTGAATTAAGTTGCAATGACTCATTGCGGCACTTCATTTCAGTGTAATATATTTCATGGTTCTGCGTTACGCCGTTGGTGAGCTATGGAAAGACAAGATAGGAAACACCAACTTTGTGTTATTACAGTAGATTTTCGGGCAGAAGACTAAAGGTAACATCAATTTTAATTGCCAAATATAGAAACTTATTTTTTTAAATGAAACCCTAACAAATGTGAAGCGTCATTATTTGTTTTATATCGCATCCAATTAAAATTGCCAATTTTTATTCTAGTGCATCAAAAAATCAGCTCTGAAATGTTTGACAATGCATGCATGAGCATTTTTAAATTGCGCACTAAATGTTTTTAAGGTATACCTAAAATTTGTATAGAGTTATTGAAATAGGGTAAATGGGGTTTGATTTTGGAACGGGGAGGTCGCAAGAGGATATACACAGAGTAATACAGAGTAGTATATCCTGATGTCATTGAAGATTGCATATAGGGGCAGCGCATAATTCAGGATGAATTGGTGTCGTGTCTTTCGGTTTGCTTCCCGCCGATCACAAAGTCAGACGTTAACCGGATCTTAAATGGCAGTCACTTGAGACAAATTAATCTGCGTGTACATCGGTCGCGCGAAAGTGCTTTATGAGTGGACCGCAACGTGATGTCGGTCGGCACGAGGGGGCGTTGCCATCGGTCGATACTGTCAACGCCCCCGCACACGGAGATATGCGCTTATTTACGACAGGTTACAGCTCAAGGTAACGTTTGCTACAAATGATACGACTCATGAAGTCATTTTTATTTTAAGAAGTAGCACTCTTTTATTTTATAAAAAGAAAATTATCTCAAAATTTATTAAAACTCGAAATATGAAGTATGTCGTCATCTTCAAACATTAAATCATTAATTGTTATGCTGTCTATCGAGATGTACTAAAAAAATCTTATATCATTTATCGATTTGCGTCAAGGAAATGCCATTTTTATGCTGAAACATATGCGTGAGTTTCTTAAAGAGTCGTTGAGGAATCTTGCCAGCTTTCTTGCTTCGAAGCAATCCAGCTGGTCAACCTGGTAATTTCGCCTAGCCTAGACAGGGACAAGGAACACGAGTTACCTCCATTCCGAAAGGCGGCGTACGTAGGAATATATCTCTCCCGAAACAATTCCGAAATCGTCTGCTGGGAATCGAACCCGCGATCCGGACATGAATGGCACGCACGCTAACCACTACGCCACTCGATATTATGCGTGACCTTTAATAACCCCATTTGAAATAGTTCCTCGAATTTTCTCGCTGCGCCCAAACAAAATGAGATTTTCATGGGCATAGTGTAAATGCGGCTTTAAACAATTACTATAAACAGCTCAACTAATTTGTCATCAATGGTTGGTGTGATAAACTCGAATAGATTCTCAAGACTAATTTTGGGCGCTGTTGTATCAGTGCAATTGTGGCAACCAGTTACTTTTCCTACCGACGAACGAGGCCATCTTACTAGAAGCCAAAATCTCAACTCGGCCGGCGCTCTCGGCTCTAAACGATTACGTGACGCCCTTGTTGCCTAATTGCTTAGTGCTCACGTTCGATTTTCAATAACTTTTTTCCTTTCTTTTTTATCTCCTTTATGGAGAACCTCCATCCGCGTTCCCCCCCCCCGTCGCGCAATATGCCGTCAATGGCAAAGAGGCGCTCTAACCCACATCCAGAGTCATCCTCGCTCCACCTCTCCACTCCACACCCACACCCACACCGAGCTCCACTAACCCAAGGCCACTAAAGAGGCTCTCTTTCACTAAGCTCATCCCGTTCCTTTCGATTTTTTTGTTGTTGTTATTGACTGACTTCTCGGCGACAGGCATTCCAACTTGTAGCTGCCAAAGTAGCAGTTATTTTAGGAACGCATTCTTTGATCGCCGTCGGCATCGCATGCCAGGAATCGTCCGCTATATGGTTCTATCGACAGGGCCTCGGTTGTCGCGCTCGATCTTTCAGGACCGATCTCGTATTCATAAATCCTCAATTTTATTTTTCCTTTTTATGAATGGACGGGTTATTTTTTGTTTTGTTTCACAAAATCTCCCTGATAAGAGATTTCATTGAGGGAGGGGGAGAGCGTCAATTCCCTAAACAGTTATTTCGGGAATTCACGGGGGAATCTTCTTGACTCACTCATGAAGTCATTCATGAAGCACCGCCCGATTTCGCTGTACCGCAATACACTCTACTGCACTTTTACACGAAACGCATCTGCGCCCGTTAACTTGCTTCGCCCCAATACATCGGTGCTCGTATGGTTTCGTTGCGCTATGTACAACTCGAGCCAACTTTTCCCAGCCCTTTGTTACCGTGCTGAGGAAACAAAAAATAGTCATAACTTTGTATACATTGTCTGACGCATAGAAAGTTATTATGTTCTGAATCATTTTCAATTTTTAAACTCGATTTAATTTCGTTTTTGCAGATATGTCGTGGCGCAGTTGGTTTATGACGGACTGCGGTTCGGCGGTCCCGGGTTCGATTCCCGGCGCGGGCTTTGGCTCGGGGTACTGGTGAAAATGTGCCTCTCACATAGGGCCTAAGCTCTGAGAGAGGTACAGAATCTAAAATGTACAAAAAAAAAATGTACAATTAGAATAAAAAAAAAAAATTGCCGGTGAACATCACGCAGATCTGCTTTTACAAATTTCTCGAAGCATCATTCGTGACAGCAGATCGAAATCCGCCATATTCGATTGGATGCCTAGACACAGTATTGCGTATGAAATATCCAAGAAATGCGATCTCGAATTTACGTGAGTACACATTCAAATATTTCGACCAGAGTAATTAATCCCGTGGAGTAAACTACCTTGAACTGAGAAATAATTAATTTTATTCTCAGTTTAGGCAGCAGCGTAATTGTTCTGGTGGCTCATCCGGAGAACAAAGAGAGAGAGTTATCTCTGTTACATCTAGTGCTGAGCCACGACAACCTTTAGACCGGCTTTGCAATCTCACGTAAAAAGTAGCCATTTGCCACCACCGGCGTCGCTGCGTTTCTTTCAGATTAGAAATCCATGACCAGCCCGCAGCAGGTGAGTGCACGCTGCCACCGATTTTTGTTTTTAAAAAAACACAAACGCCGCCTTGTAAGTGGCGGAGTGCGGTGGAGGGGAGGGGGCGGGGAGGGAGGACGGCCGTGTCGGGCAAGCTGATGAGATTAAGCCTATTAGTGGATGGCGCAATTTATCCTAGCTGGCGTAAATTGTTGTTGTTTATTAGGAAATCTACTAATGGTCGGACTTTCCGGTGAGCATCGCGGTGGATTTCATTCACCTATCAGGGGACACTGAGCCAGTTTGTGGCGCCGCCGTTCGGTACAATAAAAACTTGTACTTTTATTTATTGAATAGTTTCCGTTCCAGTTACATGAGACCCCCAAATTATATATTTTTAAAGTGATTACCGTAGTAACGAGCCGGAGTTCCCAGGACACTATTTCAGTCTGTACTACGAAGCTCGTCGGACGAACGTAAACTACGGTAAAATATGTTGACACACGTTCAAGCCGTGTCATTAAATGTTGTTCTATTGCAGTGCCGCAAAACTGGGCCGCAGAAACAAGAGACACCATGTGAATGCACAAATCTAAACAGTGTACCGTCGTCTTTTGTCCGAACACAAAAGGCGACTAATTGCGTAATGTCCATTGTCGCCGCCAGAGGCGCGGATTGTCCGCTCGGTCGCTTTCCTACCGAGAAAGAGAAGAGAGACGACGCCTTTCCCCACCCACGCATTGTGCCTAATTGATTCTGTGCGAACGAATTTCCTGTCGTCAGCGCACTGGCGACAATAAACCCCGTCCGCATCTGTACACACACGCACACGTACGACCCGTCATCATTCAAGAGAAAAGCACCTCTTACAACCAAACAATGGACTTGAAGACCTCTCAGAATGAGCTACCTTTAGGTTTGATATTGGGAAAATGGAGTCTATTTAACACGCTTATTAGGAATGTCCACCCAAAAAAATGAAAGAATAGATGCAGTAGTTAATGTTCAATGGCAGTATGCTGTTTACAGACAGTGATAATATGTTAATGTCCTAAGTTATGACAAATTCAACTCTTGTCTTCATCAGTGTCATTTTTCTTAGCAATTGGAAATGTACGCCGGATCTCAGGAGGGCAAGCGTACAGCCGAAAACACGTAATTGGTGTCGCCCTTGTGTTTGGAGGCCGTTTAATTGCAATCTTGAGACGGCCTACGCACTCAGTGCAAGGCACCTCTTCTCCTTCAAGTTTCCCTCTCCTCCTTCCCCCACTTTCCCCTCTCGAGCCCGTTCTTGCTCGAGTGCCTCTAAATAATGTAGGCAGGCAGGCTGGTCATATAATTCGAGCTTCCCCATGCTTGGGAAACCATACTTCAGACCCGAATTTCCTCCCAACAATTGACCTTCCACTGTTAAGCCATTTTATCTCCACCCACTCCCTCCTATACTTCGAGACTAGCTCCCAACAGGCAGTTAACTCTTTCTGTCCAGCGCGTCACTAGTAAATCAATCGAGTTAGTCGAGAACGCGGGCGTCCGGCACGCCAAGAACTAACTTAGCAGATCATTAATTTCTCCTACGTTTGTTGCACTCATAAAAAACGTCGACATTCTTTTGTTACCGAAAATGATACATAGGATATACTGTAACTAATCTAATACTCTTTCTGATGTAGTACATTGAAGCGATCATTTTTTAATTCTGAATTTGGTTGAAAAGAACAATGCGATAACGTGTAAATAAAATAAACTTTCCTTCAATAAAATTTGATTCTACACGACTTCCAGAACACTAAACAGGAAACGAACCCAGAACCACAGAATAGCAGTGACATACAAATTATCTAGTAATTTCACTTTGACGGGATGGATTCGAACTTGTGATACAGACAGTGACCATTCGGACATTAACGGTTTTACTATTAAACTTTCAACAGATGATCCGCACTACACCGTATAGCGTATGACAGAACGGAAAACACTTTTTCCATTCACTTTTTTAGAAATAGTAAGATTTGCCAAAAATATAAATTAGTTTGTGTCGTTCATATCTGTATTTTACGTTTTCAATACGTGCAAGATGTCACAAACGTCTTGGAATACAGGAAACAAGAGTCTAAGCGATGAACAATTGACAGTGTCTTCCATTGTGGTGCGTGTGTAAGATGGAAGACGCTCTCTGACGAAATTCATTGACCACCTGTGACTCGTACTGACGCGCATTCCAATCCCTTAGCTGCTCCCGATGCGCTCGCTCCAAGAATGGTTCTGCAATGCGAAGGTCGTCATGACGCTCAAAGAAACCAAAAAAGCTAACTTTGCTCAAACATCTCAAACGCGCAACACGTCAAATTCCACTGGTGTACCAAATTGTTCCAACCATACCTACAATTCCAATTTCATCTAACAATGTTTGATTGGAAAAATCAGTCGATAACGATTGTTTCGAATATACGCCAGTTTACTGAAGAACAAAGATGAAAGAGCGAAGGGGAGGCCATTGGCCATTTTGAAACAAAATTATAAGATATTTTATCAGTGCGACTTTCACAATCTTTGCAAAAATTCCAATGTACGACGCAATCGCATTTCATTTCTACAACATTTTATGGACAAAACATTCATGGACAGATTATTTAATTAATTTTTTTTCCAATTTGCAATTCTTAAAACATATAAATTACGGATAAAATGTTTTCCGTAATACAGTACATGCAGATTGGCCATTGGTATCTTTTCCATTGAAAGGATCTAAATGCAGCCGGGTTTTAAAACGCGGTCAATCAAACTGAAAAATTAACCAGAGTGTCGTTTACACACAAAGGTGTCAAGTGTGGTGGCAGGGCTGGCGGCTAGCACCAATTTCAGAGTTTGCTTTCAACGCCCGCATCCACTTTAAACGTGATAAATGATGGAGATAATCGTCTGTTTGCGTGCACACAAGCGAAACAGTTGAACTTAATTGAAATGCGGTTTATTTAGCTGATCAATGTCTAACTAATGGCAGGAACTCTGCAGACCAGCTCTCATAAATATTAGATGCGTCGTCGCGCATCAGCAGCGACAAAAAAGTGTCTCCTTTAAATATTTAGACCAGCAACAACCTTCGGTCGCGTGTAAGCTAATATTTGTTGCGCCCCACTTCAACTTGTTCTAGTCATTATTGGCGATAAAAAAATAACGTGTGTCGACATTGATTAAGCGACGAAATAAAGAGGAAAAATAATAATAAAAACATCCTGCAGATGGTGACGCTGGTATTGTCTGGTCGTGGCGTCAAAAATCATCGTCAACACTTACAAATGGTGGCGCCACCCTTGGCTCCTCTGATTCCGATTTAACGCAATAGTTTTTAGTGATTATCAACCTGGACGGGGATTTTCGTTTGTGGCAGCGCGGAAGCACTGTCCACGCCGACGTCAAAATGGCAACCCGATATTACAAATTGATATAATTCGTACAAAAAAGATAATTTGTAATCATTACAAGACGACTCCTATATTTCAACCTTTCGATAGAAAAAGAAACATTTCCTGAACAAAGAATATTTGATTTCCGATGTGGAAAATATCTACTTTTTCTTATTCCAAGAGAAAAGACGGGCGCGGGCTTTGTCACAGCGTTTGTCATTTCAGAAGCTGCCCCTGTCCGCAACCGGATGTTGAACCGCATTACACGGCATCTCCCCAAACAACGCATACGCGAATATTTTGAAGAGGAAAATGCACTTTGAATCCGAATCAGGGACGATGGAACATGTACAGTAATGGATATGGAAATGCCTACAATTAAAAGCCATTGACAGAAAATTGGTGTTGTTCATCAATTGAATTGTCTAACCAGTGGCATCATTGTATTGGTTTAATTGCCGGAAATCGATAAAAGAGCGACGCGAACAATCTAACCCGGACAACCGATCAAAAAGCCATTCAACTGCAACAGCTGTTCCGCTATGAATGAGGGGTCGTTTACACGATGGAGCCTTTCACGTTTTCGGCTCCAGGGAATAATCTAGAACGTTTCTTTTAACCGTCGGCGCGTTACGACAATCTGTCATCGTGCGTACGTTTCAATAATTTAACAAAATAAATCCCCGAGATACACTTTTAACAACTTCATGAGCTCATCCATCAGTCCGTCTCTTTTGCATGAAATTGTCTTTAAAAAAACTTATCCTAAAGTTACTGTAACTGTCTATCAATTTTAAGTTTCTTTTATTTTCAATTGCGTCTTTATTCGACATTACAATGGGAAAATTAATTTTTCGGACAACGTGGCACAGTCAATAATTCTGGTTCTAGAGTTCTAAGAGATCTCAGGAAGAAGTCTTTAAGTTCAAAACTACCACCTCCAAAACAGATCCGTTCCAACATATATCACCCAACCGGCAATAAAATTTCAACGTTAGAAGATTAGATCCAGCAATAATATCTGAAGTGAAATCAACGAACGGTAAAAGAAAACGAGAACAGATAATACGACAGGAAAAGAAAGAAAAAAAATACCAGCGAAAACAATATTAAAAACGTCACTCACAACTCACCTCACTAAGTTGAAGTGTCGTCGCTCGGCGAGAGCAAATCCTGGCTCGGCATCCGAGCAGGAAATTCGATTCACAAACAAAAACGAACGAGAAAAATTCAGCACAGATAGACTGTATCCAACTGTCGCACGAAGAAAAAAAAATAACCCAGGAACACAAAAAAGAAGTCGACGACGACGACGACGAGATCTATGATGAGCTAAAATTCCATAAAACACTACTACGTCCGACGAACCATTTGTTTCAAACCATGTCGGATGAGTCGGGGGAGTCCCGATCGTTTTCAACCCGACCCGATCAACGCCACCAATAACGCGGAGTCGACGAGCAGCAGCATCAACGACGACGACGATGACCTCACCATCACCGCTGAAGAGAACTTCGTCTTCCTAATTGTTGTCGAGCGACTGACAGTGGCCACTACAGCCATCGACCAGTTGAAAGTGATGCGGCGATAAGCGACGGAGACCGAGCCGAGGGAAGAGGAGTGGTGACGGGAGACGCGAGCGTTGAACGGCCGGTGTCGTAATCTGTGTGCCGACGAAATCGACTGCAAAGCCGATGAAACGGCAATCTGTTGCCGACGACTCACGTGGCGAAGTGGACCGCGACGCTCGACATTCCATGCCGCGCGAGACGAACGTATCGGCGGCAGCCACGCGCGATTCCCGCCGAGCATGATCCACCGTCCACCTCCTACCGAGAAAAATTCCCCAAACAGGGTTTTTTAAAACTACGATCGCTCAAATAAATATATCTACAATTCCATCGGCGTCGCAGCTACCAGTCCCCTCCAAACTCGTTCCATGGAGGCTCTCACTCCACTATAGAAACTCCACCTGCCAACAGCGATCCTCGCAGCACCGTGTACACACACGTACGTAACGGGTCTGGTTGCGCCGTCATTAAGTTTTTCTCTCGGCCGTGTGTTGTATTCCCAGAGCGGAGCCATACGTCATCGCGTGTGTGTGTGTGAACGGGGAAATGCGAACAAAAAAATCTGTGGAGGAGCACAAAAAGAAATACGAATTCTCAACACCTTAGTTGCTGTTTCTTTTTGTCGCTACCGATACGCTAAACGAATGTGCTTGATGTCAGGCGCGAGTAGCTAATTTTTTAATAGCATTTTCTGAAAAAATGTAGCTCCTCGTTTCATGTAGTTGGTTCTGGGCTTTATTTTGGTGTACTGATTATGGTAAAGAGGTAATCGATATGGTGACGGTTGGCGCACAAAAAAATAAAAGAAATAAACCAACAGGATTTGCGATCACTTTTCAAAGTTTTCTTATTGTGTGTATGTGTGGGGGGAATGTGACGTGGTGAGATTTACGCGCGGAGATAATGCGCCCGAATTTAATAGTGCTACTTAAAGAGTGATTAGCATAACGGAGGAGCAGCGAGAGAACAGCGCAGATATCATCGCTCAAGTTGTTCCCTCTTGTTATTTAAAACCGAGGATGGAATGCACCGAACTGCGCTTGATATATCCATATGGTTGACAAAATCCCTCGACGATTACTCTTTTTTTTGTTGATCGCGGGTTTCGAATAACCAGCGCTGTCTTAACACCACCACGATTCGGTTCTTCAACTTAGGTCTTTGTTTTTTAATTCGCGAAAAGAAAAGAAACAGTAAGTCACAACTCGCCGACACATTACGCGAATTCACAATAGGAGGACACGACGAATTGAAACCGGAACATCGCTCGGGAATGTCGTTCCGCTTAAGATGTAGATATAAAATTGCGAAACGATTTAGGCAAATTTGGTGAATTTCCGCGACACGGTGTCATATCACACCACATCAGATTGGGATCACGCGTAGCACGACAAACAAGAAGAATGACATAAACTCCAGTCTCTCCGAAAAATGTTTGATGCGTCCGCCGCAAGGAGGCGCCACTCATGACTCGCTCGGTAGCGCGACAGACATCCACGGACAACAGGTAGCAGGAAGTGAGGCGAGCCAAGTCAGTCATCAAAGGAAGAAAAAAGAGAAGACCGTGTCACATGTCACTGGTGTCCTTCACACGCGGACACACAATAGGAAAGGACGACGCGTGCGTGTACAACCGATATAAAATCCATCAAACTATTTTCCAAAGTGTGTATAGCGAACTTCCGGAGGCACAGAATTCGCTGCCTGTCGTTCTCAGCGATTATGGAACGAAATCAAGCCCGCATGCGTATTCGTATATAAACGTATTGGAACGCCGTGTCACAAAGTAAACACTATTTAAGAGCTTAGCGTCGTCATAACGAGGACTTAATAGGAGATAGCCCGATCCGTAAACCGACTGCTCCAGAGCGGCGGCATCGAAACGGATATCGTTTAGCGAGTCGCTGAAAAGTGACGTCACTACTTTTCCAGAAACCAGAGTCAGGACTTTAATCCAAAGTTAATCGGAATTTCAGAAGAAACACAAACATACGAGTTCCATCGTGAGTAAAGATAAATAAAAACTCCAGTGATATGGGATGGTTATACACAGCATCAATAAACGTCCAAATTAGTCACCTCTACTTTTGAGATAAAAATTGTTCCGGAATAAGCAAAAAATCTGTTGTTCGATTTCACGGATTTCAATTTTTGTTTGTCGGTTAATTCAGCGTTTAGTAAAATAGGTCGATTAATGTGTAAAATGTTCTCTCAAAGCTGATCCGACTGTCGAGAGAGAAACGTTTGGTGAATCCGGGCATCCGAAACCGCGTTTGGGAGGGGTGGGGGCACCCATTTCCGTGTAATCCGGCCGTAAATTCCACAAGCGCCGGCACAGCAACACGAGAGAGCCCGTCACCTCCCGACCGTTACTCTGAACTGGCTCAGAGATTCCACCGATGGATCTGCACGGCATGGAGCTCTGGTGCGCGCCTCCTCCTGCCTCGGCATCAGCAACTGCCACACACACTTTAGACAACCGCGGCGGATGTGCTGTCAAGAAAGGACAACAGCGGCGGCCCAGAAAATATTCAGACACGAGCCGTCGGAATAACATCTTTCTTCCAAAGAAAGTAAGAAAAAAGCGTCCCAATTTTGGTGGCGCGTATTCAATTTAATATTTTACAAAATATGAAAAGCAATCTAAAATAATTTTACAATCTAGTTTCCTGGAACATGTCAACTCCAGCTGTTACCTTCAAGTGATTTTCAACGAGTACGACTCGTCGTGGCCCAGTTGGTTTAGTGACTGACTGTGGTTTCGGCGGTCCCGGGTTCGATTCCCGGCG
>JAQGBY010003637.1:0-18672 GCA_034698785.1 Mycogona germanica | reverse complement strand
GGCCTAAGCTCTGAGAGGGGTACAGAATCTTCCTGTTGTGACCCGTCACTTCAGTGAATTAAAAAAAAAAAAAATAGCCAAACTACCGAATGAATCGGTCAAATGATTAATCGTCGTCCTTTCAATGGAACTAGATACATTAGCTGGAGACGTGTCTGACCTTTTGAGCGCGCTTTCAGGAGGTAGGAGTCGATCGACAATCTCTTTCCGGCAAAACAAAAGGCCTATCTATAGTATAGACTTGCTTCAATCTCTCTCTCATCAGTCAGGCGCAGGGCGGCGTCCGTGAATCACATACCGGCAGTCCGCCCAACGCGGTTTCCCTTCGGACCAGGGTTAACACCTCAGTTCAGGAGAAACTACTTGTAGTCTTGATGGGCGGATTCGCGTTGTCGTGACTCGGCCTTCGTGATGCGCGATAGTCCGATATTGTTCGATCGTTTACCTATTGCTCGACCGCATGCTCTTCAGAATAGCTGCCTATATATACCTATGTATTTCGAATCTGCCGTCATTTAAAATAATCCCTAAGCTTCTCATAACAGATCCCAAAACAAATTATCCTTATCGAAGAAATATTACAAAAATATCCATATCCAAATAATTAAAAAATGAACTATATGAAAGTAACATGTTGGTTGTTTACCAAAGTGTACCTGATCTCTTGATCGATTCAATACTATCGCCCATCGCCGATTCGTCGTGGTCGGCTGCTTATAGCATTAAGGAAGATAAGCGAAAGTGATCGAGAGCATTTAATCTTGTAAACTCGGGACTCCTGCGGTTCTAAACACGACTCTGTCTACCCCCTTCCCTGTCCTTTCTCTCTAGTCCGAATTTCTTCTTTCTTTCCTGCTTATTGTTCCTCGGTGTTGATGACCTCCGATCCTCCCTCTTCCACAACCTCACGTAGAAACTCCGCAGAAGAGATCCGGTGATTCCATCGAATGTAAAACACATGGGACGTTGACATGCCGCGCAGCCGCTGAGCAATTAATCAAAAACTACGACCACCTACTACATTTGTAGTCCTATATCCTCGTGAGGCCATCTGTATATTTTAACCCCATTTTCTATCTTGACACAATATGAAAGAATTTAAGTTGCATGTGGTTTTTTTTTACTCAATCAACAGTAGTCAACCGCACTACAGGCGTTACGTCCATGCCATGGTGCTTAGGCACTGTGCGAGGGGAACGACCAAGTACCCTGGGATCGAAATTTTAGCCCGCGCCGGGGATCGAACCCGGGACCGCCTAGCCACAGTCAGTCGCTAAACCAACTGGGCTACGAAGAGTCGTACATGACGAGTGTTACACTTATGAGAAAACAAACTAACCAATTTTGCAATTATTATAAAATGTTTAAATAATCACTGCCGATTCAACAGTAAACGATGTACGGAAACAGTAATAGTAGACCTCCGGACAAGGCGATTGATATGTTTCAGTATGAAAATATGCAGTGGTGAGCACAAAATCTTGAGTATATCTAAGCTTGCTTATTCGTTTTGAAATATTTATAAAACATTTCAGGTCTAAGGTGGCTGAGCGCGTTGACCACGTGGTCGAAGGGCGTACAGCTGTGGAAGCGTCAAAATTTGGGCGTGCATGCCATTAGTGTTGGGTCATGCTGTGTGTAAGCTTTTCGGCATTCCGCGAATAAGCAGACTCGGAATTGTAATCTTGCACGAACACTGTTGGGTTTCCACCACGGAAGTAGGGGTTTCAGTCCCACCATGAGCTCCTCCCTTGATTGTAGACACCGATTTCGGAGGACGTGTGGGACCATGTTGCACATGTAGCACGGGAGATGATGAAAAGTATTTAAATTAATCTTTTAAAAAAGCGTCCGTCGGATTGTCAAGTAGATGATATTATTTCAAAGGAGGAGAAATTTGTTAATTCATAAAGGCATTTTTCTATGCTAACTCTTAAACATCGGCAAATATGTATGTGAACGCAATATTGGCTTTCCCTCAATGCGTTGCTATTAGTGATCGCCTGATGTAAGGGGCAGCATTCCTATTTCTGTGCAGCAATTGACATTTCAACATATCAACATTTTATGATTAGTTCGCGAAAAATTTATTAAAAAATGAATATTGTGGTCAATCTGTATATCACAGTGGAATTTCTTTTCTTTTTTATGTTGAGGAAGGTGGTAAAATTAAAATGTAATATTTACGAGTATACTGTTCGGGCGTATAATAAACTATGCAATTCGTACTTCTAAATTACGAGCTCGCAGTTTCTAGCTAGGTGATTTGACCATGCAACATGAAACTACTTCCTACTGTATATCTGTCCGCCTCGTTTCGTGGAGGACACCGCTGTGAGCTCTGTCTGATGTGCTCAGGGATTCAATGTTTAGGTCGTTCTTTTCATGTTCGTTGGGCATATTTAAAGCAATACTTCAAGTACACGTAAGATTGGATACAGATGAGACACTGTAAAGCGGAACTTTTTAAGATTTTTATTTTTTTAATATTCACCTAAGCTAATTCCATTTTTTACTCTTTATCAAAAATTATATTTTCTATTTTGGTGCCCATAAATTTTGATTGAATTTTTTTTATCTAATCGACTGGCCACGCTTGTGGCCCACTAAGTACACGATCTAAATCATAATTAGTCAAATTATTTTCGCAAATTATGACTTGTGTGTAGCGTGGTCAGTCAACGAGTTTCCTACAAATATCATTCCTTTCGTCGTTGCGTTTTCAATTAAGTTGCATGTTTATTTTTTATTTGACTTGCCAAAATTACACTAATAATAGACGTGTTTAAAATCAACTTTTTGAACATAAACATCTGGTCCCTGAATATATTTTCAGACTGTAGAATTCGCACCTCCCGCTGCCGTGGAATTTCGTATATCACCCACAAAAATCAGCTGTTGTCCTTTTTCTGCACTTCCTTATGGGCACCTGTGACGTTCGTACAGATCAGATGTACAAATGTTCGCGTAGGTCTAAAGTCGTGGTGGCGGTTTTAAACATTCTGAACAGTTATCTTGGATCCACAATTTTCATCGTTATCGCATAACTTCAGTTGACGGATGTACATTTGCTTGTATTGTACTTGAACTTGACATTTGCCGTGAAATAGCATTTTGTACATTCAACGTAATCCCACGTCCGTTTTGCTCAGTTGCTCATTATTTTATTGTGAACAACAGCACACATGCATAAAAGACGCGCGAGCAATAGTTGGTGGTTTAGAGGTTCGGTTCCCGTCATTGAGTCACATTTATACATTTCACCTATCGGTTGTTTTCTTGTGTTTCAACAAATTGAGCAGTTTCAAAAGTCATTCAAAACCTTTCTTGTAAATAAAATCAAGATTTCTGAAAGACGCAACATTCATTTACTGAATGCATTCATACAACATTATGCATTTACTTTTCAAAGATGCAACATTCATTTACTGAATGCATTCATACAACATTATGCATTTACTTTTTACAAATCATGTCATATTTAAAATTAATTTGTAGTAATTTTATATTTGATGAAGTGTGCATACACAGGATTGATTGAATGACGGTGTGGAACATCAGGAAAGAAAAATACATTATGTATATCATCGGTTTATTGCTTGGCCGCTGAAGCTGTATTGACAAAAAAAAAACGTTGTGGCTAGCTCAGGGCGCGCTTCGAGGCAAGCGCAAGCTAATAAAAAAAAATGGAGCCCAAGAAACACCATCAAGTTTTCAAAGTCAGAGTCAATCATATCACTTTTTTATAGCGAGCTCACTTTCGCTGATGGCTATCTCTCGACGGCACACATGCACGAGCAACCATTTGGAGTGAAAAAACTCAATACCCCCCGAAAGAGTTATGTTCGTGACGAATCTGCATATTCATTGTTGAAGTAGTAATCTGGTCATCTTGCCCAATTGAAGGTCAAAGACCGGGGTGAGTAGGCATGATGCTCATTGAGCATGTGGGCCTGGACGTCCACGCGGCTATCTCAAGGCATTTGCCATTTCTGTCAGGAGGTTGTGTTCTACTCGATATTAGCATTTTTTTTTAAAGATTTTAATAGGCCATCAGTTATGTGGTTCGCCATCCTGCTGTCAGACACCCACAAGGCCAACCCTCAGAAATGAGATGCAGTCGCGCCGTTCGCGATTTAGAATCGTGAATGTTGCATATTTGTTCATGGATAAGCAGAATAGGACAACAATATGTATGCATTTTGTACTAAAGTGTTAGGGCTACATAAGAGTACTGAATCACTCTTTACGTCGTTGTCTCAACAGATTTTAGGCAAAACAAAAATACGTCGTTAAAATTTATGAGCAGAGATCCTGATAAATGTTGATTTCCTCTTACTGAAGTGTACAAACAATTGTGTCCCCATTTTACTTGTAGTTTGTACAATATAAATTTTAATTTCATGATTTTTTTTAATTTTCATATAACAAGGATGACTGTAGTTTAGGTAGCCCAGAGTAGCTCTGGATTAGAGATGGCCTGGCTGGGAGAACTCCAGAAAAGTAATTCTTTAAATTAAAAATCAGTGTTGGAATTTCCATAACTACAAAAATCTAGTTTCTTGACATTTCCTTTCTGGAATCAATGTATTGTGAAGATCGCGTTTTTATAAGAACAAAAGGTTCCATGTAACGTACTGTATATTTATATAACTCCGAACGGTGCTGTGAGGGGTATCGTGGTACTAGTTCATCTAATATGTTCTCTGGGCTGCCTAAGGGGGATAAAAAAAAGTCGTTTTCGTCGGCTGGATTTTTGATTGACGAGATCTAACAACGCGTGATCTTGTATGCTTATCATTTCTGGTGCAACACTTGTAAACATTTTTAAAGAATCATTTTTTTTCGTTCAGATATATGGGCTATTGCCCCCGACCTAAACGATTCGGTCGCGGGCTTATAGAATACAGTACAGTAAATGTGATTTTAAGAAACTGCTGATCCAAAAGCAGTAGCAGCATAGAACATGAGATATTGAATTTGCGACTTTCTACAGATAAATTCTGAATATAAATTTAATTCAATATCGCAAACGATTAGAGCGAAACACAATTTACTTGATGACTAATATTTTTTTTCGATATCATGATCTACGTTGACCTACGTGATTGTTCATATATCATTGTACATTGATTGCAGTCAACTGTTGGATGCGTTTATCCTTTTGCCTTTTGCAGTTTTTTGTGACGATATCGAATTGGCTTGGAATTGGCCTCAAATTAATTGCAGCCAATATAAGCCTCGACTCGTTTTGCAGGGGCAATCTTCTCGGATTATAGTACTTTACCAGAACAGCTGAAATTTAATTTTTAAAAAATAAATTACCACCGACGAGGACACACGGCGCGAAAAGTGGACCAACACGACTGTAGAGTACATTACATTCACAAATCGTGTTACGTAATCTGGTTTTTGATTGAATGAAAAATTGCCTGGGACGTACGTGTACGTCTTGGCACGCACGATTACGGTAGAGTAAAATCAGAATCAATATTTGCTTTCGTGCCATTCGTCTATGCTAGATTTGACAGATTGATGTCAAAACGCTCCATGTGTGATACGTGTCAATTGTTATTAGAAAATTAGTTCTTTTTTGCAGCTGGTATGTCAGGTTGTTGCGAAACTACACTTTTTGGCTTACTTAGCCCTGCCCTGCCACTGTGATGGCTTTGTTCTGGACATCATAGCTACGAGGACGCTGTTTAAAAACTGATTATATGAACCAAAAATATCTATAGTTTTTTTAAGAAGTTTTGTTCGATATATTTCTTGATGTTGTGTTATAAATATTGTATAGTTGTTCCCAAGGAATAATTAGGAGTACTTGAGTAGAAATTGCGGCTCGAATAATCATAGCACTCATATTATTTTATTAATTAATTATTTTATTAAGAGGGGAGTAAACTGTTCGTTTAACGGTACTCCCTTGATGTTTCGATGAGGATTAATAAAATAATTAATAAGAAGACCCAGTGGTTTTAGTTATGTTGGTATATATTTGTATATTGGATGCTTGCTGACTGATCAGAATCATCCATCCAGAAAACATAAAAATTCGGTTTTTAATTAAGCAAAACTAAATGGGCGAAATCACATATATGCATGCGCGAAATGCAGGCGCCAATTAATCTTAACTATTAACCAATTTTATGGCCGCTTATCTCAGTGGCGACCAGCCCAGCATGAATTACATAAAACGTGGGGGGGTTATTATGTATTTTCAGTATTGATTGCGTCTGTATCGTGTGAGAGAACGTGTTTTCAAACTGACGCCGTTGGGTTACAAGCGTGATAGTCCACTTTGAGGAGACCTATATATGACGTAATGGCTTCTACGTGTCCCACTGATCATAGAATGCCGAACGTGTCTATATCGAGCACGGAGAAAGTGACTGAAAGTGCTTATTATATACGCCGAAAGGATCGATATAAACAAAGTGTTATTATCTCTTCTTATAAATTATTGCGCGCGTGCTCCCTTGGTCGCGACTTGTAAGTGCAACGGAATGGTCAACTCTGGGGGAAAATAATGGGCTTACATGCCCGTAAGACGATCAAATGAAATTATTAATGTCTGCATAATTTTGATAATTGATAACGATGTATGAGTCCGTCCGCATTCAATGAAAACTAAAATTCTGGCGCTAATGGCGACTGACATGACCGTCGTGACTTAAAGAAAGCCTTTGACAAAGTGGTTTTGTTTACGTTAGTAAGCTTGCGACGTAACTGGAAGCGCCTGATTTATTAAACTTTTTTGACATGTGCTACATGAAATTGAACGCAATATAGTGTTGAATTGAAATATCTATCTTGATTTGTAACTAATTCGAATTTAACTCGACATCCGACTCTGCGTGCTTCGGCACCATTTTATAACTCGAATTTGCAGAAATCCTTTCGCCTGCTTAAGAAAATTTATAAACTTTGAAATCAAACTAAAGAACTGAATGGAAATATTACAAGTACAGAGTATTTTTATATTTGAATGGCATAAACGATCGCAAGTTTTAGAATGATGACAGTTTATCTTCTCGCATAACACGTATATGTCAATCGAAAAATATCTGTTACTCTTTTTTAGAAAACTATTGTTTAAGAAGAATATTGTAATCGTCACACATTTTATTTCACTGTTGGAATGTTCCTAGTAATAATGACTCTTGCCGTTTACTGAATGGCACGTAACAATTTGCTATTCAACCAATTTCGTCTGATTTTTCTAATTTCTTTTATCTTTTGTCGTTCCAGGTGTACTCTATAACGGGCATCGTGTCCACGCCCAAAGCCAAGCGATCGATGCGGACCATATTGGTGCCGAACTTTTTTAAGAAGAAAGACATTCCCGACGTCCACGAGGCCATCAAGAAAGATCTAAGTCGAATATACGTCTACTGATCAAGAATCTGTGTGCCACTATCCTCGGGCAGACGGGCTTTTCATCTATGCAAATAGGGAATTCATTTTTAATCGATTCAACTTCATCTCACCAACTACAATTCTTCGTATCGATCACGCGCATATCGTTCATCGTTTCTGTATTCGTTCTTCGTGTACCCGCTTTCGCCACATGACGTCATCCCGGTTCAACTGTAAATTGAAGCGCACAAATTTCAAATGAAATGCATTCAATCGTGCAATGACTGACTGATAATCGGATACGAACTCGCATTTGTTGGTGTGTGTGCGCGGTGCATTGTGGGCCAGGCCCCCGCCATGACTGGTTGGGATTTTTTTTTGGAGGCGACAGGTTTGGAGTGGTTGGTTGCAAAAGTGTATCGAAAGGCGTTCACCAATCAATACACACACAACTATACAGAACACTGGGGAGAGAAAACCAGGACACTTTCGCTGTGTTCCATCAAAAAAGAGCTCGCGAACTATAAATGTCAAGGTCTTGCGCAAGCACATCAAGAATCGGTCATCCACTTTTCTCCAATCTGAAGCAGGTGCTTCAGGTGCGCCTGCGTGTTTGTAGATTGATTGTCATCGGCATTCGGTGACGCCATTTTTGTCGGCGAAATGGAAGAAAAAGTGGGGCACCAACGTCTGCGACAGTATTCGTGGGACAGAGCGCATTCTTTACTATCAGAACTCATATTTTCAAAAATATTTACTTCGGCCCATCTCATCACTGGGCTCCTCGAATGAGCGTTGTACCGCATCTTCTCGTGTAGCGAAATTCATCTTTCACATTTGTGGGGCGCGTTCCCCCCACGATGCAGTTGCAACGCGTTTATTTTATTTTTAATATTATTGCTTTGATTGTTATATTTTAAATAACACTCGCCGGTTGTCAACAATTGTTGAAATCGCGAATTTGATGAAAGGTGGCGAAATAAAACCAACAATGCTAGTCTGTCAGCAATTTTTTTCATCTACAGCGGCTCTCTGTAATAATTCTTTGGAGCGGTTGACACTGAATCCTATAGCATCTCATATTGAACGTGTGAAGTCGTTGTGACTGGGTTCGACAATTGTGAGAAGTCATGTAGTAGTTCCGCTCGAAAATTCGTCTGAAAATCAATGTAATCATTTCTCGTTTTCAACTTCTCTAAAACTGCTAACAACATTTTTTTTTCATCAAATTTTCATCTGCATAATAAAATGTTCACTTCAATATTTTTACAAAAATAGATCCGATATTAATTCAAGAAGAATATTAAAATTAGAATAAATTTTAACAGTTATCGGGCCTGTTGGTATTCAATAGTGTGTAAATATTGGGTGTATCCATATTGATATGTTGCCAAGTGTTCACTCATTTGGGAAAAGGAACAGATCCACGCATTACATGCGATGTAGAAATTTATTTACACATGAATATAAGAATTTCGAATTTGATACTGTTCCAAGTGTTCGACCTCTTTGCAACAAGATGGTGTGGAAAGATCCAATGTGTGGTATCGCAGCGGAACGTTGATAAGAGTAAACGCGATCATTCATATTTTTGTGGGCAATTGCTTCAGTGAACTTGGGTCTGCGTGCAAATGTGTGTCAATTTCGTTTTAGAAAATGTATATATTTTAGCGATCAAACATCACCAGTTTTTAACAAATCGCTCCGTCATCGACTAATCATCAATTTTCATCAGTCATTTGATTATTTTATCTCCCTCTTTTAAATCTACATTATACTACGCAATCCGTCTGCTAATTTGGTGATCCAGTATCGATCACATGCATCGTAGGCATCCAAATAATCATCGATGGTGTATCGGCTATCGATACCTTAATCGATTTTGACGTTATTTATGGGCATCTCTATGGTCGAGCTGGTGGTCGTTGGTATCCAATGAAACGCAAGATCGTCTTGTCACGTACCGCAATTTATTATCCTTGGTTTGAGGAATATCTAACGCTGTATTATACAGCAACCTATGTTTGATGATGATGTCAAAATAAACGTCGATTACTCGTTTTCAAGTTGTATATGAATTTGTTGCCGATGCAAACAAAGCAATAAATTTGGGTCAGTTCAAATTACTATCCATGATAGGCAGACCTTAATTTTTTCAATTATTGAAATTATCCAGGATAAGTTTTATTGGAACTTTTTAAGAATACCTGGAATAATATAAATTATGTCAGTCTCGAAAGGCGGTTGAGACGATGTCTTTTTTTTACTAAGGATTACAGATCGCCGTCAAGATTAACCAAGACGCTGCCGATATACTCGGTATCCGTTTTGAAAATAAATTAAGCGATATTTTAAAATTTCAATAAATTGTCTTATTTTTTGCAAAGGAGTCAAAGGATCAATGCATTGATGCGTTTATACCATTACATGGCATCTTGTCATCTGGGGATAAATTTGCGAACAAACTTTTTTCACCTCTACCACGAACAAGTTCCCATATCATATCATAGCAGAACTCATTACGATACTGCCTCTTGAGGGGGTTTGGCAAATGATGCATCCCTTCGAATTTAAGCGTAGTAAATTCCGGTGCCAAAGGTTGAAAGAATATTAGATGTGCAAATTGAATTATAGATGAATTCTCACAAAACACAGAAAATTGTTTTTTTTGCATCGTTTTGAAACTGTGGCTTAAAAGTCGTTTTTGTCATTAACCAATCAATCAATATTTAGATATTTGCACATTAATAGTTAAAAAAACAATGACTAGAACACTAGTGAGAGATTCAATTTGTAAAGTAATGATGGAATATGAATCAGCATTGCATTGGGGAAAAAGTATAAATTATAATTTCATTGAACGTCTCTTCCAACTTCCAATAAAAATCACTGCCAGCAAATCTTTCTTACAAATACATTTTGTTCCTATTATAATGTGAAAAATGAAAATCAAACAATTTTACTATTTGACTGGCTTCTTACTATTCGATTTTTTAAATTTATTTCTTTTATTTTTCCACTATCGTCCCCAAATTCAACTACCGTATCTCATCTGCGAGTATTTGAGAGTCAAAGTTCGAAAAGTTTCGAATCTGAAAATCAAGAATATTTTGGAATAGTTGACGACACCTTTGCAATAAATAACATATCACAAAATCTGAATTTTATATCAAACATTATTACTTTATTAAAGCGTATTCGGTTGTTGACAAAATACTCGTGTGACTGTCGATGGTCATTGAAAGATGGAGTTGTCAAACTATTGGAAAGACGCTCTAGATAAATAGTACAATATGTGAATTCAATTTGTTGACCGTTTGAACTTATTTGAGCAATGTTCTCTTGACAAAACGAAATGGCTGACTCATGCAAAGTCCGAACATGTATTTTGTTCTCGTGTGTTTTAATGAACCTTTTAATGGCCCCGTTTATCATTACGCAATGTGTCATCATTTCACTTTTGTTTTTAATTTATGTACTTTTATTATACTTTCGTG
Source organism: Mycogona germanica (assembly GCA_034698785.1). Classification (NCBI taxonomy): domain Eukaryota; kingdom Metazoa; phylum Arthropoda; class Diplopoda; order Chordeumatida; family Chordeumatidae; genus Mycogona; species Mycogona germanica. The sequence continues at coordinate 7,816 of JAQGBY010003637.1, read as the reverse complement.
CAATAATAAAATGTGTTTATAGAATGAATCAAAGTGTGTATGTCAGTAAATTTATCGCTTTAAGGCGTAACTGGTTGCATGAATTTATTCGATAACATTAACGTCTACAGTAAACTATCTACAGTAAACATCACTTGTAGTGAAGTTATTAATACATAATTTTTTTAAAATATTGTCCAAAGTCGGACAATGAGATCCAATTACAGACGAGTTATCGCAGTGTTTAAGACATCTGAAACCTGTTTATTGTCGAGAGTAGGCCGAGCGCTTTTATCGGAACCGACAAATTTTTCGGAATCATCAGTGCAATACTTCATCTAAGCAAAGTTTACCATCTTCATAGATTGGACAACTTTTTTTCTTTAATAAAACTATGTCACTGGATCGCGTTGCTAAAGTGGCGCTGTCATGTCGCCCGCACCACTTTCTCTTAAATACTGTGTGCGTCGCGATTAGCATTATTTTTTCTTCTCCAGCGATTCAAACATGACCTGCATATTAAATATTTCAAAATAACTGATTGTCACACCACGTGATCAAACATCGGAGCGCAATTTGCAAATGCTCTTCGCGTATCTAATGCGTGCGACGAGGAGGAGGGAGTGGGTGACGATTTCCGTCCTACATTCAAAAGTTTGTTGATATGAACTGGAAGAATTCGGACAAATTGCGCTACTACGTGTCCTCCGCAGACCCATACGATTGCATTTCTGATGGCATTGGTAATATAATGGAGGAATGGCTGCACCGTCGACGCCGCAGGTTCTAACACTACTGGCCATTGCAGGCAAGAAAACTTTCCAAACAAAACGTACACGTAAACACGCAATCTTCATTATAAATCACACCCAGTAGAAATCTTCATTAAAATAATTCCTAATGGTCAACAGTCGTGGAACTAGATCTTACAATTGACAACAATTTTATATACGAGAAATTATTAATGTTTCAATACTTACAATAAGATCCTTATTTTAATTATTTTATTTTAATTCAAGTACGACTCGTCGTAGCCCAGCTGGTTTATCGACTGACTGTGGCTCGGCGGTCCCGGGTTCGATTCCCGGCGCGGGCTCTCGAAAATGTCGATCCTGGGGTACTGGTTGTTCCCCTCGCATAGTGCCTAAGCACCATGAGGGATGTAACGCCTGTAGTGCGGTTGACTACAGTTGATTGGGTAAAAAAATTTCTTGTCATTTATATGAAAATTATTATTTACGAAAAGACCGTTCTGGTTAACTTGTCTAAATACGTCATTGCGCTTTAGATTCAAGATAGCAGTAGTAAAATTCCTTTTCTAGACACAGCTTAGAGTCAAGTCACACGAATATATTGACCGAATGCGGCGTGTGTTGTTTTTAATGAAATTTTCTAGTCTCGATCAAAGTGTATGACACTGTGGACTTTCAAATCGCTGGTTAAACAATATAAGGAGTTTTACGATACTGGTCTTGGTCTGAGGAGGACATAAACGTACGATTGTACCCTACCGACATATGCATCGCAACTTCGGCGATTCAGTTTTTAGCTCAGATAATGTTTCTGCATAAACAAAAGATAACGGGTTTTGCGCGACAATTTCTATTTCGACAGCAAAATAATAGTGGCTCTACATTTCTTATCGACTCAAGTGATAAGAAGCGAACGTACGACTCATTCGCGGTCCAATTGGACAGCAGGGGAAATAACTATGTTAAACTCAGCTTTTATGCATAAACGTTATACCACAGTTATTACCGTTACACGGGCATAACAGGACTATAGTTATTTGGTTAATAGCTTAACACGCCTACGTGACTACAGTGTGGCCAAAAAAAAAATCGGACCACAATATATTTTATAATTATTTCTGAAATATTTCATTTAATCGCACGACATTTTGTAACTGGAGGCCATGAATCTTGAATTTCCGAGAACAGGTTGCGCTGCATTATGGTTACCTTTCAGAATTGACTACTGCAGAAGATGTATGAAATGTAATAAATTAAGTATATAAAATGGTATTCAACAAAGACCGTTGCGCTATTAAAAAAATTTGCGCCACGGCAAAAATAGCGGGCTTTTATTGGACTTTTAAGTTATTTTGGAAAATATTGACAGATTCTGTGAAACATCTTGAGGGGATTGGCCGACCGTGCGTACCAACTAACGCAACGGATTAATGTGTCTTACTATAGACCATTTATCACATAAGTTTAGTAATATTAATAACTAATTCGTAGTATATGCGTTTACTTAATATTTATTCCGTTTTAAGAATGCTGCAAGGCAATTGTCTTTCGTGATGTCGTGGGGTTGGCAACACAATAACACAATACTTGTATTGCTCAAGCAATAATATAAAGATATAAAGAAGCAAAATACTTTCAGACCATCATTTTGATATAGCTTCTATAAAATTTGACTGTTTAATTTAGCTGAACGTTGAACTCTTTTTTTGTTTATTTGAGAATGCTGCATAGCAAACCAGTAAATTCGGTAATGAGTGGAAAATTCCTGCCAATGTTTGCTATCTTTTCGTCATTACTCGTATGAACCACATTTTGATGATTAACAGACCTCGTTTCATACCTTTTATGCAACAGTTACCAAATATACAGTTTTACGAAATTGCCCGTTCTTAATGACATTTTTTCGGAAAAATTAGGACCGTTTTGTTATGTCAGCTGTTAACGAATCGATATCAAGATTTGACTGAGCATTCGCTGTCGCTGTCCTAAATTAGAGAATCAGCGGCGCTCTATCAGTGGCCAGCAATATTTGAAGTGGAGCGTACATCGATCGTCAAGCCAGCATAAGATAAGTGAATGGACACAAACTGAGTGAGCACAAATTTGATTGCAACATCTCTATGCCAATGGTCCTGAGACCCAGAGTTCACATTTCGCATGTATTCAATGAGACTGCATGACCTTTCTGTTGACCCGTTTTCTCCTAATTTACAATGAACGGATTATTTACAAGAAACGGGGTTCATATTCCCGAATGCTGCCCCTGAACAGTTGCACAGCCAGGCACTTTTTAAGCTTTTGGTGATTGCCTGCTTTCAAGGGGCAGCATTTCATTCGCGAAACAACAATTTGAGGAACAAAAATGTTCTTCAAGACCTGAATGAATGCGTCCTGTCATAAATTTGTAGCATAGCTTAAATCAAATATTGCAAGAAAAATCGAGAATAGTTTGAAAATTAAAATCTGAATAATTCAATTTGTATTTTCATAAAGATTTTGCATTTATGCTCAAGTGATAAGATTGAAAAATATTTTTTCTCATTAGCATGTCTATCATCTCAGCGGCGCTGTCAGTCAAATTGACGATCGCTCAGGCTTTCATTTCATCCTGAGTGACACCGATTTTATGAATAATCAATGCAAACGTCGTTCGAGGTGTGTTCAGTCTGTGCCTCATCGCATCGAGATCGACGGCCCCAAAAATTATTATGTTACTGGCCTTGTGCAATTCCAGTCATTTACACGCGCTTTTCAGGCGCAGATAACAAATGACCAAACATCAATTAAAAGGCAATGAAATTTCTTGAGGTGGTGGCGGGGGTTGGGTGGGGTTAGAGGGGTAGGGTGCGGTGAAGAAAAAGTCACCCTGTGCAGCCAGTAGCTCAACGACCTTGTTCAATTTCCAATTCAGTTTAGCTCAGATTTTCTTGATTAGCCTAGAAAATGTGTCATCTGATAAAGTAAATGATCAGGTTTTCGTTGCCATTTCATTTTAGTTTTTTGGCCTACGACAAACGCTCAGATATCCTCTTGAGGCTTCTTACTCATCGATGAAACCAGTTTTTTGTAATCAAGTTTAACCTGTGATGAGAAATCTTCTGGGCTTTGGAATGTCAAATATGGATAGTAGGGAAATTTCCATTTTTAAAAAAATTGATTAGATTGTACGCGGTGTAAAAAAAAATGAAATTATTTTAAAGCATAATGCACAAGAATTTTTCCATTTTTAAAAAAATTGATTAGATTGTACGCGGTGTAAAAAAAAATGAAATTATTTTAAAGCATAATGCACAAGACTTTATAGGTCTGTGAATTTGCACAGCAGAAATAATTGTTTACCAAATTTTTCAATATAACGTAATTATTTTTTCATTCATTTATTTTTGCCATCAGAATCAACAATAATAAAGAAACGAAAACTAAATGTTTTAAATGAAGGGATCATGAGGATGTAACGCAAGGTGTGATCGACAAATTGAGTTCACAGTACGTTCGATTTTTCGTTTTCACAAGGGATCGACACAAATCACCAAGATTGGTTCTCCTGTCAAATACTAGTCATTAGTTTTAGGGACGCTCTTGCACTTGTCGATATTTCAAGTCCCTGAATTCAAGCTTGTAAAAAAAATGCCAATCATGGTGAATTACAATTAATTATTCACAAAAATAAGTGCCAGCACAACGCACGAAAATTATAAAACTAATAGCTTTGTTTGAAATGATCAAAACTAATCTCCTAAGTAATAATTTCATTAATTTGGATTCGAGCATCAACAAGCACAACCTGTACGAGCAACTTGCAAGTCGTTTAATTAAAAAATTAATTTATTTAATGTCTCCGGAATATGTCGGTGTCTGAGTCACTCTGTAATTGTGTTTTATTATTTTTTTTCAAATGTCGATTTAATTGTTTAACCGAGTTCATCTCAGATCTCATGCTTTCGCCAATTGTTATTGAAAAATTAAAACGGATATTGAAGTTTGGAAATACCAGGAATCGTTTATTCTTGACTCACACCTGCTAGTGGATAGTTAGCTATCTAACCTACTGAGAAAGAATAGTTAGTCCGTTTAGAATGTAAAAGTATTCATTATTGGGATGCCATTTTCAAAAGGAAAAAGTAATTGGGCAAACAAATGGGCAAATAAATAAGTTTAGTAGCGTATAGCAGTCTGGTTGCTGAGTTATCACAAAAAACGCTATTAGCAATTCTTTGGACGCAGTGCGACCAGACTTAGTAAACAAGCGCATAAATTGATGGCCGCCCTCTCTCCAATTCCACCGCGGTGTGTTCTGCATTTTGGGCGCCGAGAACTTGCTGTTGGCATTAATGAATACGTCCGTTGGCTCTCTCAGGCTTTTTCTCTGGGCTGTACTAGGCTCGTGTGTGAGCAATGTCCACACGACTTGTCGGTCATCACATCGCCCGCGGCGCAAATCCTACTTGGAAGAAGTCCTGTTAACCCACATATCAATTTTGAATCGTCGTCGGCCTAACGATAAATGTAGACACCGTATTTTTTTCCTGCTCGGTGGATAAGAAGAACTTCGAGTCGAACCCCAAAAATGTCGCAGGAGATCGAACATCAATGTCGCGAGTCAGGAGAGAGGCATGTGCTCGAATTTATTTTGATGTACCTTAGAACCTAGAATAATAAAATTGTCCGATTACGAAAATCATGAAATATTTTTCAGACTTACGGACATAAGTAAAAATATAGGTGATCGAATATACTTGTAATTTTTGTAATTAATGTTTATACACGTAGAAAATGTTTATTTTGTCCATTGCTTGAGAGATAGCTTGATTTAAAAGAGTTCTTTATGCTCTTAGAAATCCGTTCTCTAAATTTGGTTTCCGCTATCACTCGACTGAGTCAAATGGGTTGAATCTCTTTGTCTTATAGAAATACCCTCTTTGCAAGTGGGTGCGATGTGCCTAACGCCGAATGAAACCATCTAATTTGCATTTAAATTAAAGGTGGCGTGATCATATTGTTGTGGAATGGGTTAGAAGAAAACATGCACGTAGTGCCAAGGACCTCGACATCTGTTTTTGCGATTCATACTTCAACACCTTTAGAATCATTACGAGCCCTGAGGTATTAAGAAAGAAAGCGTTGACCCACACTCTTGTGAACAAATTTGTTTTTAAAATTCACAGATAATAGTTGGTTACTAGGCATATTACATGTTGTTTTTGGCTCACATTGTAGGTGTCCTATTAGAAATTTGGAGATGAGATAGTGGCGTACACGCAGGAAATTTTTTAATTGTGGTTTATTGAGGTCTAGGCACCTACGTGTATATTATTTTAAGCACTTGCAAAAATTCCATTATCAATAGCCCTCGTTTAAATTGGGAAAAATGTGTTATGATTAATTTATTAAGAAGCACTAATATAAATTGGTGTCGAATATTACTAGTAGCATTTAAAACGGCATGGAAATAAATTTTTAAAAAACGAAATACATACAATTGAGCATGTACGTCAACATAGTTCAGCTAGTCGTTGTTTTGATATTCCAACTCGCCAATTTGTATTTCATTTACAATATTGGCGAATGTGATAGATATTTTTCTTTTTATTTCACATCTAGCTGCATCGCACATCAAACACTAGTTCATAATCACTTTTTTAATTGCTACGTTGCGCGTTCGTTTTCGAGGTTTCTGGTTGTATATAATTCCTTAGCACTGTTGTGATAAGGAAGTAAATCATTGTACTCTAAAGGTCAGCCGCTTAAACGTTCTTTCGTCAAGGTGAGGACAAGTGTTTTTCATGGTTAAAATTGTTTACTTTCTCTAGACGCAATGATAGTTTCCATTCTACTGAGTAGCGACCTTTCACTTCCCCTCCCCCAAGAGATACAATACGATTGACACTGAATTTGTCGTGAAAGAAGTGCAACGAGGACGTACAATGCGAAAGACGGTTGGTCGAATATTTTTATAGGTCATTGTGTACGCGGGGCCTATACGGCCCTGTTTCAGCTCCATATAATCAAAAATGCATGATAGACCTTTGCATACCTAATTTCAATAAAAACAACTCGAGTAGACGCCAGTCAAACGGCAAGAATTGATCGGAGGAATAGAGTTTAAGATTTGCCTGCGTCATCGAAAAAGTCTTACAAAAGAACTCGGGACAAATCGTTGAAACGATACAACGATCATCTGTGCAATCGACAACATCTCGTTAATTATCCGTGCAACTCGATTTTCCAATTATGTCGCCTCGTTCCTCCTTTCAGATTCATTGGCCGAGGAACTAGTCGGATAAACGCCCCCACGTTCACTTCCTAATTAAAATATGCTCATTGCCCTCTGACGATTTTACTGCTTTACAATTTTATTGCTCACGTCAATATAAAAAACAGTTAATGCGCTTACGATAAAAAATAAAAGGTTGGACTAGTAATTTATAGTTCTAGTCTTTGTCGAACGCCGAAACGATCAAAGACGACCAACGACTATTAATTGAGATTTCAGTCCCTGAGATCTCGTGTAATCCGGAATAATTTTCATCACCTGCATTAGAATTACATGTTTCGGTCTTTCGCAATCGGTATTCGCAAGTGAGAACAGGAAGCACATCACAGTCAAATAGAAAACTAGAATTTTGTTTTCAACAACAATTGGATAACCAATTAGATCCAAGTTTCCATAGGCCCTGTCGTTCATCAGAAGTATACTTGCCGCACTTGAATATATCTTCCAAAATGTTCATATATATTTTCTTTTCAGTAATCTTCTAAATTTTCCAATTCTAATCAAAATGAAAACGCCAATCATTAATAGAACATTTGACCTGGATGGCAGCTATCGAAATAATTGTATTCACGTCATGACGACTAGCAGCACAAGTAATTTTCCTTGAAATTATTCAAGATTTTACCATAAAATTTAAGATCGTTCTTGTTAAATTATTTCTCGGCAATTAATTTTGTAAAGTTCTTTATTCTTTTTTATTTTTTTTTTTAATTTTATTTCAACGCTGCCTTATGTTTGACATTACAATAAACAGCACAATGATCAAGTTATTGGCAACGCGAAGAATCCAGGGCCCTCGCATCATAATTGA
>JAQGBY010003636.1:0-18673 GCA_034698785.1 Mycogona germanica | reverse complement strand
AAATGAAAGTTGGGTTGACGTGGCTGACGAAATTGTATGAAATTCCCAATCAACATTCATCAGATTCCAAATAAATGCAGTAACTTAAAAATATTGAAATACCCGTTCAGCAACAAACGCCAACAGTTTATTTTGAAGAAATGAAAGTTGGGTTGACGTGGCTGACGAAATTGTATGAAATTCCCAATCAACATTCATCAGATTCCAAATAAATGGTCTCCATGTAATAGTGAAAATAACGAAGCAGATAATGGAAAAACAGAAATTAAAAAGACTCCGCAGAACTCATTTCAAAACTCTGGCAAACCGATGATTTCAGAACGAATTCACAATTAAAACAAGTTCAGACCAAGGCTGGAATCGAACCGCCATTCTCGACAGCGTCACGCATTAAAAAACAGACCACGTTACCAGTTAGGCCACATCGGGCTTCGCCCAATACAGCCTTTACAACTCGTACTTACAAAATAATTTTTTCCTCTAGTCGATCGAAACCTTTAACACAAGGGTAAATTTGTCTGATTTTAAGGCAATGTCTTTAGAAAACGTGTGACACGAATTCAGGATTTGTGAAGAAAATTAATTTTATTAGGACGGCACTTAGGCCTAATTTTAATGGCGGCGATGACGCGATGTGGCAAATGCAATGTGGGGTAGGCAACGAGCATGCGGTCACAGGCACATTGCGTTTAGACTTAAGAGTCCCAAAGCAGATTTAGGAATTGTCGGTTGCTATTTTTCAACCAGACAGGAATGGCAGAAATTGTTTAACAAGTGAACAGAAACCGATAGCAGCCGACAATTATCCCAGATTCCAGATATTAGTGGCGTGGACCGCCAGGCTAATTGGCATTTAAAATGATCGATTGCATTCGAGAATGGGAGGCGTTTCAAATTGGTTCCTCTGCAAAGCACCGCTATATCAGAGATAGACTAGCGGAGAAGTAGCTGAACAAACGCACCCATGTCCCAAATACAATCAGCCAATCGTCAAACACAACACAATACATTACCTCTCTTTCTCAGACTTACTCTAATGCTATTCTCGACGTAGAACCCTCACTTTTCAATAACTGATCGTTAAACGATCGACTAAAGCTACTGTTCTCCCTAAGTTAACTGTTTGAGAGCAAGAAAAATTGAAAGCCATGCAACACGTCGTCTTCACATCTGCCAACATCCTATCGCCATTTTCTTTTTAGTGACACTTTCTTGACACCCTGTACCCTATAGCATTGACAGACGCTGTCCTCTAGCGGGCGGACGACGCAACTCGATATTGCCGCGAATTTTGAAAGCGTAGCCGAATATCTTATGCACCGGGATTCGAACCACAGACCTTTAATACAAGGACTCACGGCCGGAAACCACTGCTCCAACTTTCATTTCTTTCAAGTTTGTCATTGTTTGTTTCGAATGTAACAGTTGCCTATTTTTGTCTTGCCTGTAGGTGTTTTTATAAATTGTATTTCTAAAATAAACATTGTTCTTATTTTGCTTTTCATAAAACAATGAAGTTTATTATCGCAACTATCGATTACGAATGCGGGCTCAAATCAAATAAAGAACTCGCACGGACTAACGGACCAATCGATCGCCTCTAAATCTAAGAAGCAGCAGGGCTAAGCGCCCTACCAGCACAGCAGTACCACCACATGACGCGACTAAATTTAGCGCCACCTAGATTCCTCCGACCCTGCTATTAGTGCTGAGTGGAGAAACTATTTTTTCTCTTATTTACCACCCACCCTACTTCTCAGTCACCATCCCCACACACACACACTGGCCTAGCCATTTATGTTTAAAAGCACATGGCCAATTGGATTTGGCGGCTCGCGGGGCTAGACCAAATTTCTCTAATTTTATGAGCGTAATTCGATTCATGAAAACAAACAAATAGCTCTCGGACTATTAGGTTCCTTAATAGGCGAGCTTGCCGACCCGATTAGACGCCAGGATTCCATCAGCGGTAAGCATTTGAAGCCCGCCAACGCAAATGAACGAGGGATGTATTATTTTTTTAAAATAAAATATTCATAATAAATTCATAACGAATTCATAATGAAATAGGGGTTGTCTCCGGGACAGCACCGGACGAAAAATTATAATTCAAGTACGACTTTGCCTCTTATATACTTATTATTTTTTTGTCACATCGACCCTCACTCTGCCTTCACGTGACGTGCCACCACTATTGCGGCTTCGAGCATTTGTGAGCAACGTGAATGAAAAAGTGAAAAGAACTTAAACCCCTTCCTTCTAATATTTTGAGAAAGACGGCCGAAAAAAAACCGATTATTCTATAATATCGTAATAATAAAGATTACTTTTCCAATTTTTCCCATTTCAAGTCTCAAATTTCTCACGGCCGAAGAGAAACACCCATCTTGCGATCTTGTATGCCAATTTCACCGTAAAAAAATATAAGAAAATGGCAATCACCTTGGAACAGATTTTGAGACAATGACAGTCTAATGGGTGTGCTGAACAACTGTGACACGAGATATGCTTTCTCAACTGTGATATGCTTTCTCAAAATTTATCTTGACGTCAACGCAACTTTGCAACTCGCACTATATCACTAGATGACGTTCCAAAGTAATGGCCGCTGTATTATTCTTACAATTACAATATGTACCCACAAGCAGCCCCAGATGTGGCCTATGGCGGGGGTCGAACGACCAGTTAGGGATGCTTTGCTAAGATAGCTATGGAGGCGACCTGGTAATTTTGCCTAGCCCAGGCTCAGTATAAGCTACCTAGGTAGGGATCTTTAACGTGTACCTGACATCCACTTCCATTCCGAAGAAATTTCTCTAGCCCGAAATTTTTTTTTTTGAATTCATTGAAGTGACGGGTCACAACAGGAAGATTCTGTACCCCTCTCAGTGCTTAGGCACTATGAGAGCGGCACATTTTCACCAGTACCCCGATCCAAAGCCCGCGCCGGGAATCGAACCCGGGACCGCCGAACCACAGTCCGTCGCTTAACCAACTGCGCTATGACGAGTCGTATATATATATATATTATTAACTGTAGTCAACCGCACTACAGGCGTTTTGTACCCCTCATGGTGCTCAGGCACTATGCGAGGGGCACCTCCAGTACCCCGGGATCGAAACATTCGAGAGCCCGCACCGGGAATCGAAACTATCAATAGTATTTTGGCCATCGATAGTGAACTATTCGTCCTATGTTCTAAAACAAGGAACACAAATTTTCTGTTCGGGAAATATCTTACGAACAGCTTAATAAAATTGAATGAAACTTTACCTGCATATAGTTCCTAACAATAGTCGTCTAGTAACGGAATTTCAGTTCTCAATTTTCAGTATTCCACAATAAATTAACCAATTAACCGCGCACCAACTCTACTCAAAAAACAAATATGGCGTCTCCACATCAAACGTAATGATGACGAACACGTGACGATGGCAAAGCGCAACTGATTACGGTTGGGCGATATCATCGAAACTATCGATAGTATTTTGGCCATCGATAGTGAACTATTCGTCTTATATTCTAAAACAAGGAACACAATTTTTCTGTTCGGGAAATATCTTACGAACGGCGTAACCAAATTTAATGAAATTTTACCTGCCAACAACAGTTGTCTAGCGACGAAATTTCAGATATTGATTTTCAGTATCACACAATAAATTAACCATTAACAAATTCTTACTAATACCGTCTTTTCATGTGGACAGGGCGCAGGCTACAGTTACGGTGCGCGCGCCCTGTCTCATTTCGGGAATTTTTTGTCACAGTCAAGGCGCACGCCACAGAAACGGCGCACTGCGCCCCATCCGCAAAACTCCCACTGTGCCCAAGTACAACATCATAAAATAAAAAAATAAAAAAATAAATAAAATAAAAAAATACGACAATTTTGTGCCACATGTCAGAATACAACAGTCAAAACTTTCCAAATATACTGTATATAGGTCGGCAACTTCTTGAAAACATTTAAAACTTGCAGCAAAGAAGAGGTCCAGAAGACATCAGCTAAACATTGTCTCACAATTAAGATTAAAATAAAGTAAAAGTATCCGAAAGTTGACTTTCAGATCAGACCCGGAAAATTCAATACCAGATACGATGCACATGTAGAAAAGGCGCACCATGCCAATTTTCCATAAAACTGGTAGATAAGGGACGTCGTATCCGCATGAAAAGACGGTATTATTTATTGTAGTAGTTATCGCCAACTCATGTTCGTCTTTTCTCGTCCGGCGCTGTCCCGAGCACAATTCCATTTTATAGTTTAACAAAATGGTCAATCTTCGTTTAATTGGTAAATCGATTAATTCGAACACCTGCATTCGAAATGTTTTTAATCGATTGAATCCTGCACCTAACGAGTGAATTTCTTTTCTGAATTCCGTTCTTTCTTTTTCGTCGTCTTCAGAGTTTTCTCAAAGCAGCTTGCACTTGACCGAATGCCGGGGTGCTGTAATGGTGGCGAACCAACGCGTTCCCTTTTTTTTTAAATTGCCAGATTACACGAAAGGAATTTTTGAACGTGTGCGCTCTCGACTCTCGCTTGTTGGCGTGCGACCCACTTTTACCCCCCCACACCCGACACGGAAGCGCGAAAAAAAAATATCGCTGCGGAACAAACGCCTGGCAAAAAAAAAAACAAAAAAAAATACAAGCCTCTACGGGATCCTCCCCGTGTAAATACAGCAGCCAACTGTTGATAAAGCGCAGAGAAACCCCAGGTCCCGAATAACTTCAGGTCCGATCCGGGAAACGCCGAGGATTACAATACATACCGACAAGCAGCCCCAAAGAGGCCTATGGTGGGAGATAGTACAACCCTAGACAGATGTCCAGAATCAGAAATATTATGGATTGTGGCTAAATCTTAATGTGCACATGGAATCTCAGCTGTTTCTTAACGATCGTGATTTTATGGATCTCATAATAAGGATCTTACTTGGATCGAGGACCTTACGCATTTGGTCGAACATTTCCATAACATGCTCTCACTTCTGAAAAATTAGAAAAACCGCTATATTTGGCGAAAACATTTGAGGATCCCGTAAACTAATACAGTAGAAAATATATTTTTAAAAAACGACGACGGCATTGCTTGCCAAAACGTTTTCACTGACTTTACTGAAAATCTTACTGATCAGAACTTCCAGGTCTAAAGAAACTACAGAATTGGCATTACCCTCGTCACTCTTATTTAATAAAATATGAAAACACAGAAAAGACGCTGCGGAAAATTCTTATCGAGTATTTTTCCTCTCTAAAATTCATACTTTCGAAATGTATTGCAAAATTTGATTAAACCAATCAAAACTTTCCAAATATCACACGAACCGATATCGCTGATACGCGGATCCATTGAATAAGGGGGACATTTTTAGATAAAAAGAAATTGATGTCCAGACGGACGTTTATAATATTTAATTTTTTTTAAATACAGAGTACACAAGTCTCCTCTTCTGCCAGAAAAAAACTCATGTTTGGTGCAAACTGTACACAGGCTTGAGGATTTTTGCCGCGCAGTCCTCGTCCATCCAGCACGGGCGGGACTCGGGCCAAGTTGATAAATACGAGACGCGTGGGAGAGGTGTTTTTTTTTAGACACGAAGGCGCACGCAGCGCCACCTGGTCTCGCGATCTTCCGGCAACACCGACAACAATAAGGTCTGTTCGTTTTCGACGAGGAAGTACGAAGGAAATTTTCTACTTTCGTTCTTCCCCTACACCTTCTCATTTAATTAGTAATTTTGATTGAATTGAGGAAGCGGGAACCAGGGTATGGTTTCCCGACGAATCTTCGGCGCGAAGAAAAATCTTCGCCGCCCTGTGATTGGCTGATTTGGTGACGTTGTGCAACTTTGAAAGCGAAACGTCATCAAATCAGCCAAACACAGGGCGACGAAGATTTTTCTTCGCGCCGAATATTCGTCGGGAAACCATGCCCAGGAACAAACAAATCCTTGTACAAAACCATATAAATTTGAAAGAAATACATTTTATGTATACTTTTTAGTATTATAAATTTTAGCTAACATTTTTAGACAAACCGGATATAAAAATACGTTAGTGAAGAAACTTTCCCAATTCGCTACTCAAAAGAATTTCTAAAAAATGCAATACAAATTAATTAAAAAATACACAATGATAAAAGCATGGATTATTATGAAATACGGCAGTTGGTGACTATTTATGAAATGTTATTTGAAAAAGAATTATTAACCAATTGCGAAGCGAGTTATCAGTTATCAGCCATCGCGAGTGCTCAGCGTGATTTAAATTTCTTACCTAAAAACTTAAAGACGATATTCGTGGACTTCATTTTGTTCAAAATCAAATGAAGAAGTGCACATTCTTGTTAACGATTGGCTCCGGAAACGAAGTCCACGTCTTTAACGTGACGAGTTGAAGAAACATTTTTATCGCGCTACATGGTGATTATGCTGAAAAATAAAATATGCATAGAAAAACAGAACAGTTGTAGCTTTCGTTCCATATATTGCTTTTAAATTAGCATAGCTATTAGGACTATCTCTGCATTGAAATTGAGTATAGATGAACAGTATATACATGTGCATGTACACTGTATAAATATATTAATTGATAGGTTGATCACGAAAGCAACTTTTCGACGACGTGATGACCTAATGACGTGATGAGCTAAATTAAATTATCCAATTAACGTCGACCATTTTGTGGCAAAAGTTGAGAACTATCCATTGAAATTCGTGTTTCAGGTTTCATATGTACATCGAAAATAACTATTCAACTATCCACCAAAACAACTAGAGTTTTGCGTTTGTATCCCCTCTGTGCATGACAGTCATTGATGTCATTCGAAGTCCAATTAATAGTTTTCCGGACTGTCGCCCATTAATCGTTCCCAGCGCACCTCGCCAACTTAGAGTATGGTGGACTCAGCGCCACTGACGACGACAATCGTAAACTGCCAAATATCGCCACCGGTGTTGATGAAGCGCAGCGTTAACAGTGATCAACAACATTTTTTTGAATTACAACCGTGCTATCGATGTGCCCGCACACACACTTTGCATCGAGCATTTGCAAAGCCAACCGGCTTGTTTTCTCCAGTGGGTTAAGACGTACGCTGCATAAGAAATGTGGCGCTGAGATCGTCTTTTTTTTCTTTTTTTGAAAACGCACTGTACTGTCCCCGGATTGGGCCAGGCCAAAAACGCAGTACTAGGACGGTCGAGGGGAACGAGAACTACAGTGGATCAAACGACGGGCGGGAGAGGGCAGAGCCAAAGGACGTGCGGTGTGTCAAGTGTTCGCTAACTGGAATTTCAAAACTGGTAAGTGTGTAAACGAGTGAAGTGCGGCCCCGTTTTTTTTTTTTACTTCTCTTCTTCTATATACTTCTTAAATATTCCTCTCCTCCTCCACCTCAATCGATCGCCAACTCTTTAAGAAGCTTAAATCGTATTGGTGTGTGACAATATGTACGGGTCGATATATTGACACATGGAACTGACATTAATCAAACGCTGCTTGCTGAAGCAGGTAAAGAAAGGAACAGGTGAGTGAATATATTTTTATGACTTTGATCGGCATCCTGCTTGGTCAGCTCACCTGATAACGAATCGTGAAAAAGGTGACCTTTTTGTGTGTTTTAAAAAAAATTTCAAAAAGCATTCTAAATATGACAATGTTGCATTTTAGATGCACTCATTTCTAATGCTTCGTGTAGAACTTCAATCGTTTTACCTAATGCTTTTGGCATACTCGGAGTAAATATTATTTATGCACTACCTTCGAATTTTATTATGATTTTAAAGAATGAGTTTACTATTTTTCATATGGTGGCGTAGTTCATAAATGGACGACATTTCAGCCACGTTTTAACAACACTCTAATTTTATTATCAAATAGAATTTTTTTAATATCACTGTGTGATGTCCACTCTATTGTGTCATTTAAAGATATCAGAAGCGTCAAACCAGCTTTAAAAAAAAATGTTTGCTGAGGTGGCTTACAAACTTTCGAGTCTTAAAGCCCCTCAAACCAGTTTAACGTTTTTATTTATTTAAAAAACACTTTTGAAGTTGTCTTCCCCACAACCTGCATTCGTTACAATTTAATTTAATAAAAGAGAAAATAACAGGACACGCACTGACACATTTTCTTAAACGGATCTTCGGTATCCCCTCCATGTACCCTGTGCAATTCTTATCCCGAACCGAGCAGCGGGAATAGAAATGTGAAGTGCTGCTGCTGCCCCTCAGTTCCACGCTTAGCCACTCAACAGCGCAGCATCCCTAATCTTCGAAGTCGCATTCCAATGTTCCTCTGCTGGCCATCGAATCTCGGCCTCTCCAGCTTTCGCAGCCACAAACGGTTTAACGTTACCGGAGACATTTTACGAGACGAAGGGGGACATCCGCAAAAACAAGCAGAAAACATACACACACATTCAGGCTATTATTTTTTTTCGATCACATTTACCGAAATATTTCAATACATGTACATAGAACATGATTAAACCAGGAGAAACACGATAAGATCGATCAAAATGAATTCGAATCAGAAATCAGAGATAAGAATCGCATTGGCATGTTTTCGAAAACAATAATTACCTGTATATATAGTGTGCACCCTATCCCTAAACAAACGTAGATTACTTGATTCTTTAATGTTTCGTGTTTTGACACGAAACACGAAATAATCTATATTACCTTGTATAATCCTAATCTTGAAACTGTCTGTCCGGGAGTTTACTTACGAACGGCTTGACGAAATTGAATGAAATTTGAGCTGTAGTGAGTTGATCAAATTTCTAGTCGAGCGCAAGTTATTTCAAATCTCAATTTTGCGTATTTCTCCATAAATCAACCACTTAGTTTTTTATAATTAACTCTTCGTTCGAAAATTTAACTATGGCGTCTCCACTTCTCCAAAATGGCGCTGTCACAATCACGTGCTACCAATGCTGTCAGTCATGTTTCCATATTTCCTATATGTAAATCGTTTAATACACGAGACAGCTATTTAACAAATTCGGAATAAAATGCTTTTGTGTTTTAAACAGAATAGATATTTAAATTGTAAAGCGTTTGAAAAAACTGTAAAATCAATTAAAAACCGGTGCTTAATATTACGGCATTGTCATATCACGTGAGGGAATGGGGTTTTCAAACATTTGAAAAACATTTCGCTGACATGACGGGGACTTTCGAGCGAAGCCGGGTAATTAAACCAGTTAAGCAAACTTTAAGTAAACCTCAAGACAAAGATAAAGACGTGCGTGTCAAAGTCAAATATGTTTTAACACTTATTTCGATAATAAAGGGATCATATAACTTCAATTGTACCATCTCTTAGAATCCGGTAGACTTTGTAACATTTTCATTGTGAAACCAGTATTTTTTATGCGAATTGTGCGTTGCTGGTCAATCTCACGGCGAAACTTATGTATGGCCATTTGAGATGACTCAACTTACAGGATAGCCCTTGCTCACCCTCCCTATCGCCTCCTCCCCAAATGTCCCTGCACCAGACCTTGAGAAGCGTGACGGTTTGCTCCCGTGTAATTGGCCGGGCGCCACTTGGCGACCCAAGATGTAAATCTTGCTTCTCTCCTCCCCTCCTCCCACTCCCGCACAATTTCCTGCATCTTCCCGTATCCTGCACATCATCACACTGTCATCACAGCTAAAAGTCACAATTGCTAAGTTACATCAGCGAGAGAATACAGATAAAGAGGGGATAAAACATCCCTCCGATGACCCCTAAAAAATGTTTGTTAAGGAGGTTCATCGTTGATTGATGACCCTGATCTGGCAAGATGCAAAGCATTGTATCCAATTTAAAGAAACTGGGTTTTTTCTCTTTTCAATTTGTTCCAAAAGACAGATGAATTAAGAGAACACTCACCACACGATCAAAGTCAAAGTAATGCCTGGAAAAACTCTTGAAATGCTCATTTCAAGAAATGGAGGCCTCGACATTAGTAAAAACATTAGAAATATCAATTGTCCACTTTGCTACATATTGAATTTGTTCTTGACAAAAACCATCACTTATTTTTCAATTGTTCTGTTTTTTTCACGGTTCACGGTTCATCGCCATAGGCCATGCATGCAAAAGAGCGAGCACTGCGATTGCGGTTCCCCCTGGCGGCAGGCGCGATACCGCTGCCGCCTCCGAGCACAGCTGTTGGTGGCGGCGTGGGCACCTGTGATTTGTTGGGCAAAAAATAGCTTTGACAAAAGTGTGGCGCTAATTGGTCGTAAAAGGAGCAATCTGCCAGGGCGGTGACTAATCTTGCTCTCTCGTTCTCGAGTGCGTGCTTCCGGTTAGGAGGAGGGAGGGGAGGGGAGGGGAGCTAGCCTTTCTTTTTGGGAACGCTCGGGAGATCCGGTGTTCGATTCTCGGCTGAGACCATCTTCTCCAAACTCATTTAACTAAATTCCCCCAATCGAAGTTTCTAAAAAAGAAGTTAAAATTATATTGAACAATTGAATTGGGCGGACACGATGGCGGACCACCTTTACAAACAGTTCGAACAGTTGGAGAATTAAAGTTGACCTGTCCATTTCAAATATATAATATCAATACGTTCTAAATAATAACAAATAAAAAAATCTCTCAAATTGGTCTTGTCCACTTCCAAGTTAAACATTCCCTAAGCAAACTTAAAAAAATAAAATTGAACCATTTCTAAATAATTTTATTCTTCAGGCTTTGAGTGAAGATGTAATGGAGTTTGATAAGAAAATGAAAACTATATTAAATGGTGAATTCGGGACAGGCCGAATGAAGAAGACGAACCGAGTGGCGAACTCGCTTTTATAATAATATTTTACTATTATTCTAATTAAATAATTTAATATATTAAGTTCTAATTTTATATATATATATATCATCCAATCGTCCTAACTGAATCCCTCATGAAAATGAAAACTGCCTAGAACATATCTACTGTACGTACAGCAAGCACATGGAAGAACTACACCCTAAGTATATGTAATATGATGCGAAGAAAGTATTTCCTAAGCCTCAAACTCACCCACGCAACGGAGTTAAAATAAACTTGTAATTTTTGCATACTAATCCACCGCCTCCAAAAAGCGAAGAAGCCTTTTTCAGACGCACCAACCCATTTCCATTTCCACAAATGTTGGTCTGGTGGCCTCGGCCTTTACGAGGGCTCCCCGCATCACCACCAGCACACGACTTTTAACGAAGGAGCTAGTCCCCTGATGGTGGTGGTGGTGATGGGGGGACGGGGACGGAGGGGGGCCAACCTTTGACTTGACCATGAACACGGAAATAGATGATGCCAGATATAAACCCCGCACACTCCGTCACAAACCAAGCGACAAATTCGGGGCGGTGCATGCAACCCCGCGTTAGGTTTGTTTTATTCGGTCGCTTTATATAACCACATGTTCCCCGCATTTTGACAATGTGAGTGCAAGGGTAAGATGGCGTCGCCATTGCACCCCCCCCCCCCGCCATTGACGAGGATGTCATCTCGCCTATTACAATTGCGACTGGGGTTTTTTACGCGTACAGTAAACACCTCGAAGAGGTTTCGAAGAAGTGTTTATCCTTAAGTGCATCAGAAGAGCGCCTTGAAGAGAAACGCCGACAATAGCGCATTGTTATCGTGTCATGCATCTTCAAATCGAACGTCTCAAGAAAAAACGCTCTCTGAAAATCAAATTTCACTTTTGAGGTCATCCCGAAAGTTCCGAGAAAAATTAAGGAATATCTTTCGGACAAAGATCTCAGAAATACAATTATTATTCGAATACAATTATTCATAATGTAAATTTCAAGATATCTTAATTTGTTTTCCTTCTTAATTATTCAGCTGTAATTTAACTTCACAGCACTTTTGTTTACTTTCACAGAGTCACCTTATATAGAAATACGAAATGTTTGAACGAATATGTTTAGAAGTGAGCCAAGACTCGTTGAACACGGAAGTTCCTGTCATTTTTACAAACATGTGGGACTTACTTAATTATACCTTTAACTTTAAGTGAATTATGCCTATCACTTCCGTATTGAATTTGAAAACGCCCACATTCTTGAAGTCCCCACGTTGAAGGTTCATTTGTACCCAAAATGCAAGGCCTCCGACTTCAGTTAAATTGTTCAATATATCTGGAATAAGAAAATCGATTCATGTCATGACGTGCCCAAATTTCAATGGCAAGCAGTGACAACAGTGGTCTGCAGTAAAAAGAAAACAATTTCTAAAAGGCGTTGGCGAGCTTTTACATGACGCAAATCCAATTCGTGTGATTCATGATCAAGTCTCCACGGTGAATCTTAAAAAAATATCAAAGCTGCACTCTACTAACACGGCGGCAACCCTTATTTTTGTTTTTCACAGAATCCAGCCGACCATAACATAGCCGGCCCAGACACACAGGCACATCCGTCAGGGTTGACGTCACTTCCGGCGCCACCATGTCTTCCTGTCGCCGAGAGCGCTCCTCGTCTCAGCAGCGGCGCATCCCGAAACCACCGGTCCTACGTCATCCGGATCACGTAGCCCAGCTGGCCCGAGGCCAAACCGAATTCGCCTGGAAGCTCTACAAGGTGAAACCAGTCAACCCTTCGTTGCAACCCACCAACCTCCCTTTTGCCACACTGAAATGTCCGGCCCAATCTCCTGGAAATTTAACTTTATTACATTTGCTGCATTGCAAAACAAGACGTCTTAATTTTTTCCATTGAAACTCTTTCACTCAATTCTAATTTTTTTAACGTTTAAATTTATGATTCATGGGTATGGTTTCCCGACGAATCTTCGGCGCGAAGAAAAATCTTCGGAGCCCTGTGATTGGCTGATTCGGTGACGTTTCGCAACTTCGAAAGCGAAACGTCACCAAATCAGCCAATCACAGGACTAATTCGCTTCCAGAGACGCAAAGAAGCTGCATTTTGTATAAATAAAAATATTAAAAAAAAACAGACGATTTTACATGCTCAGTTAGATTTGCAACGTTCCATTGCAGTTAGAAATGAAATGTATGAATTTATAAATGAATGCGCCGCAGATCACAAGCGGAGCCATGTTCTGCTAATAACAGAAAGAGAAACTAAATTGTACTAAACTGAGCGCTCACAATGCAATGCATCGAACGAAAAAGGCGAATAACGGTAACTGAATTTACGTTATTGTTGAGTGGTAGCTCCCAACGGAACTCCAACACACGTATCGACACCTCATCATTTAACCCAGACTCCGCACGCAATCGTGCGATGTCTTAGTCTTGGTGATCTCCCTAAGACGCCGCCACCCCACCCACATAGTTGCGTTCCAGGCATTCCAGGTCGTCGTAGCGCTTCCTATCCGAAGAAGCATCCCAGACCATCTCCGAAGAAGCAGCAACGTGAGCGTGGCGCCTAACAGTTCTCTAAAGACCTCCCCTCCCCCTCCCCTCCCATCGATCGCGCAAACAAAGTATTGAATATAAAAATAAACTGGCCCCGGCAGGCTACCCCCGCTCCGACCTGGCTCCGTTTAGCACAGGGAGGGGGGGGGGGAAGAGGCTCTGTCGACAAAAACAAGAGGGGGGCGGGGGCGGTGGAGGAGGGTGGCAAGCTCCCGGGTCATCTTATGTAAATAGCAATCCCGTAATAAATCTGGGTTATCGCTCCGCTATGACGAAGAGCTGCGAGATTTGTTAGGTGTAGATTTGGAGGAACTGATAGTGTCACAGACATGCTGTTAAACTGGGTTAGGAGAAACTAGAATGTCGTAGGAGGGAGATCAGTTTAAGGTTGCTTGTCATAATTCTTAAGGGGGATTGTAATTTTGATATCGGGGAAATTATGTGCCCAGCTCCTAATAGAAGTAGAAGGGGCCACACTAGAATGGTGAACGAGCTTCAATGTACATCTGCGTCATAGTTTAACTCCTATTTCCCTAGAGTGTGTAGACAGTGGAATGGCCTAACAGAGCCTCAAATTCAGAGTCTTTTAAAATAAAACCATTCTGTCCCCAACTGGTATTTTGACCCCCGTCATAGGCCCTCTCTTGGGGGCTGCTTGCGGGGAAAATTTGTAATTGTAATTGATTGACGACGAAGAAATGTGCACTCATTATTTTATTTTTTGCTCAATTGCAGGCTTGCAGGTCGCATCCACATCTTCAGGATCCTCCCACAAGTGGCGGTGGCCACACTGGTGGAGTGGGCAGCGGCGGCGACACCCTCTGCCTGTCCCCGCTCCTCCTGCACCAGGCCCTCTGCTCCGGATACGCTGGTGCCCGACGCCAGTCCTCCGTCAGCCTGCGCGCCGTCCTCCAGCTCCCCACCAATGACGCCGAGCTCAGCCTGGCCTACGCGGACACCAACCGCGCCCTGCAGGCGGCCGCCGTCCCCCAGCTGAGCGCTGCCCTGCCGCAGCTCACCCCGGCCCAGCTCCCGCATGAGCTCCACGCCGCCGCACGCCTCTTCCTGCCCATCACCCACTGCCTCCTCGATCAGTTTGCAACCAGCCTGCGCTCGGCCTTTGCCAGCGACCTGGCCAAGCTGCCCTTCCACACCGACAGGGAGAGAGCGCGTCTTGAGATCAATCAATGGGCGGAAGAAGCCACCGAGCAGCACGTCCCCCAATTGCTGCGCCCCCTAGCGTTACCCGCCACCTTCGTCTCCATGGTCCTGGCCAGCGTACTCTACTTCCGCGGCGCCTGGGCCAAACGGGTCCGCACCAATGCCAAGGTGGAGCTCGGCCACTTTCGAGGCGCCACCACCACCACCAACAACGCCACCTGCCTGCGGCTCGACACCATCCTGCGCTGGGGGGTGCTGGAAGAGGCCAACGCACGAGTACTAGAGCTGCCTTACGAGGACGAGCGTTTCTCGTTGCTGGTCATCCTGCCAGATCGCTCGCTTGAGGAGACGGAGACCAAGCTGGATGGGGCTCAACTGTGCCGGCTGGACGAGGCGCTGCAGCAGCGCTCCAGGCTGCGGGTGCGCCTGCCCGTCTTCGGCGCTGGCGAGCCGCTGTCACTGGGACCAGTGCTGCGGGAGAGCGAGGGGCTGGCGCCGCTGTTCGCCCGTGGCCAGGCCGACTTCTCCGGGGTATCGGGCAACAACAACCTGCACCTGTCTCACGTGGTGCACGCCGCCCGTTTCGAGTTGGACCCCGCCGATCTTCGCCGCAAAGGGCCCGGATCTGTAGCCGCCTCGCCAGCGCCCACCAAGAAGTGCAAGAGTGGAAAGGCCAAGGAGGGTGAGAAGAACGGCGTTGAGGTGATCAAGGTCAAGGAAGTCAAGAAAGACAAGAAGAAAGGCAAAGATAAAGAAAAGAACGGGGAAGCTCCACCAGATCCCATAAAGGGTACCAACGATGCCGACAAGAACGACACCAACAAGAACGACACAATCAAGAAGGAGACCAACAAGAAGGACACCATCAAGAACGAGACCAACAAGAACGTCGCCGACACCAACGACACCAATGGCGAGGCCAATGCCGTTAGTGGCGGGGCCAGTTTCGGCAAGAGTCCGGCTGGTCAGCCCGCCGCTCCGCCACCCCAGTCGCCTCCACCCGTGCCGCCACGTAAACCGAATAAGTCCGTCTTCGAGGTGGACCGGCCCTTCCTGTTTGTTGTGCTGGATAACTACCTGCGCATGCTGCTGGTCATGGGCTGCGTACGCAATCTGCCCGACAACAAGCCGCCCGACTAACGCGCCCCACTAACTCCCCCTCCCCCTCCCCTAATGTGTACTATCCCCAATCAGCGAGACGAACGATTAAATAAAACGATCGCGTCGCTAACGAATAGGGTTTGCGAAATCTGAATGGTCTCAGCCACTGCCGCAATTAATGCGATCGATCATTTAATCTGAACAACATATAAGATGTCCAAATATTTTTTTAACGCGTCATTAGCACGAAACGGTGCAGATATCTTTCGGTCTAGCTGAAATTAACCGAAGCCTGTGACCTTTTGGGTTGAGACAGTCACCGCTAGGAGCATCTCGGCAAAGGTCAGCAGTTCGATAGTTTCACTCGAATGCCACAAGAGGGCACCACACGTGCAATTTATGAAAACGGTTCTGTAGTTTCTAGAAAATGAAATTGCGTAGTAAGGTTACATATTGCACAAAAAGCAAATTGCATAATCAAAAGACGCTTGATCCGCGCTCACCAAAACCAAGTAATATGAATATGAGCAATAATTGATTTTTTGCTATGATGCATTTAGAGAAACGAAGACTATAGTTTTTTTATGGAGCAAAAATGGCTTTACGAATAATATTTTATTCACGCTGATCCACTTTGTGCTGATGTCAAGCCTCCTCCACCAGTCAGCTTGAATATTTAAAACATTTTCATTAGCATATATATACATGAAAATTCAATATTTTTAATAGAAGCGAACATCACATGCTCATTAATTGGACCAAAGTTCATTTGTTGTTTTTTAAAAATATCATCGCTAAAGTTTCGCACATACTCGTACACGTAGTTTAATAGTTGCGTGTAATCATATACGTTTTTATTTTTCCCAGAAAACAGCAAAATTAAACGAGTGCTTTTACAACTGGATCAACTGAATCTGTAAACCACTTTCGTCTCAAAACTTATAAAATGTACGTGCGTATTTCAAAGTTTTTCAATTTTGGTGAGACATCTTTTTGGACAAGCCGTCATCGATGTTCCGTGTCTCCTAACGAGATTTGACCCTCTTCTTTCACCACTAAAAATATGCGCTGAGTAGTTAACTATTTATACTTATCTTTTGCCTATATTTGGTGTTTTGTGTCGTCACTTTGTTGTTAAAACTTGAATGGCATTTTATTTTTTGTTGAACGCCTATTCTCGTTACGCGCAAGTGTGACGTGTTATTTATATTTAATGTTCATTCATATTATTGTTATTATATCGCTTCATATAGTTATTCAAGTACCACGAAAACTAATGTTTCATTTCATGGAATTCGTAATTGTAGCCTGCGTCTTATTGAATGCGTAATTGCAATTTTCTTGGTCAACTATAATACGAGTGATGGGGTTTTTTTTTTTTTGCTTTCATATTTTCTATATGCCTTTGTTATTGTTGTTATCATATTTCGCGAAATTATGTCAACGGCTGCACAAGGTACAACGTACCAAAGCTTCTGTTTGGTAAATACGTGCGTACAATCGCAATACGGTTAGCGAATGTAAGTACAACTATAGTAAAAAAAAAATTCAATTAGGTTTCAATAAACAACCAAAAACATCTGAAAGTCGGTCAGATTAGAATAGATTCAGGTACAACGTTTGGTAATGCAAACTTTGTCTACAGTATCTATTTTCCTAAGTCGGAAGTTTGAAGGATACAATGTCACCTCCTTCACGAAGGTCAGAGACAAAAGCAATTTTTAAAAAAATATTTGCTGTCTATTTTATAAATACTTTTTTGTTCGTGCACAAATTCGTGTCCCTTAAACGTCCAGTGCCTAAACCTTTATTGTGCCATTATATGAAAATGCTTTTGTATCAAAATATACATGTATGTGTGTTCGCAGAAATAAATAAACGTACCTCGTACTAACAAACGATTGCCTATCGATTACCCGTTCATTTTCATATAAGGAGATTCCTCTGGGTTCTCTTATACCAAACATGTCTTCAATGCAAAAGAAATTTCCTACCAAGATTGAATAAAGTAAAATAAATTGGTTTCTTCAAGTCTTACCTGTAAATTTAGAATATCCCCGTCAGACTTGGGGAGCCACTTCGCGCCACGATTATTATTATAACAAATTTATGATTCTTTTGCAGATAGACTTTTGGAATTTATTTTCCAAAATAATATTACAGCACGCGTATAATGTAGTTTATTCGGCAGTCTAGTTAAAGGTAGTGACCATCGCTCAGTCAAATCAACAATCATGAATTCGTGTGGATAAATTGCACCTGCATCCATCACATCCATTCATCATTTAGCCGGACCAAAACATTCTTTTGCGAAAGACGTTGTCGAATGTCGTACATCGGACATCGAACGTCGCGAAACTTCTGACCGATCAATGTTTACAGAGGAAAAATCAATCCGACTTAAGTGTAAAAAGACTATTACTCTATAAAGATGTTTTGAAATTGGTTAAGAAATCGTCTCGGACCATTATTTTTGTTTTGTTCAAGATAATTGATTGCAATTTAATTTTTACTGAAAGACATTTTTACTGCAAAGTTGACCAAGTCATGAATATGACAGTTGACCAAGTCATGAATATGACATTTGACCAAATCATGAAAAATATGAAAAAAAATATTATATTAATTTTTTTTCACTGCCCTTATATTAAAAAATGTGGCGATCTTTTTGTGATCCAGAATCGAAATATTCTGGATAGAAGCGTGGATCTGACATAAAATGACCATATCACAAAATAGTCAAGGAACTCCATGTCTATATTAGACGACAAAATGCACATCAAAACAAATAGGACGTCATATTCAAGTTCAAAGTTCAGGTTTCGAAGTTATTTGTAAAAAAAATGCATGCCCATTTGAACATTGGTCATGAGAATTTACATGCAGCCCGCTAAAAAACCATTCATTTTCGAAATAGTATTGAGTTCGTTAAAAGTGAAAATGTGGTGTGGCCATATGGATTCTATATATATTTTTTTTTTAATTCACTGAAGTGACGGGTCACAACAGGAAGATTCTGTACCCCTCTCAGAGCTTAGGC
>JAQGBY010003635.1:0-18676 GCA_034698785.1 Mycogona germanica | reverse complement strand
TTAATTTTAAATCTGCAACTTGTGTGTTTTTTTTCAGAGTGTTTTTATTGTCTCCCTTGTGTGCTGCGTGTCTCACAGCTCGCCAAACTTAATAAAGAAGACCCCCACAACGCGTCGCTCACACACACACACACATACATA
Source organism: Mycogona germanica (assembly GCA_034698785.1). Taxonomy (NCBI): domain Eukaryota; kingdom Metazoa; phylum Arthropoda; class Diplopoda; order Chordeumatida; family Chordeumatidae; genus Mycogona; species Mycogona germanica. Next base: position 18,535 of record JAQGBY010003635.1, on the reverse strand, counting down.
CTCGTACATACACACCATGTTATGCATTTACCCGCCGATATTGTTGTTGTTGCTACGGCCCCCCCAAACCCAATTAGCGTTTCCATCTGCTGGCAAAGCGGGATGACGTGAGGTGGGCCATCTTCGCAAAAAACCCCATCTTGGCACACCGACGAAGTAAGTGATTGCCGCCGTATTCGAGTCCATTTACAGCTGAGCACCGGAAATCGTTTGGCACGATGTTCCCCGCTCGATTCCCGGCAAGGTATTCTGGTTATTATTTTTTAAAAAGATGTTTCCCTTGTTCCATATTTCACGTGAAAGGGACAAATCTAATCCATGAGAGAAATACACTCTGGGTTCAATTCAATTTTATTTTGCTCCTCAACAAAAACAGAAACAGAGTAACAGTTTGTAGTTTGTCATTTCGTATGACACAAGACTCAGTTTCCACAAACACACATGAGTTGTATTTCCTGTTGTCTGTTAAAAATTAATTTATACTTGTCGACCGGTTTAATAGAAATATCCCAAAATTCTAACTTTAACTGTTTATTATTGAAATACATCGAGTGAAGGTTTTACTATTATCAGAAAAATCCGGGCAAGCAATGCATGCATGACTATACGCCACTGATAACTCAACCACCGCGCCGCAGATCTGGTCGCAAAGGATCGGCTACAACAATCTAAAAATAGTTTTCCCTGCACACACCCATTTATACAAATTGTAATAATTTCTGGACAACCGCGCAAATTATGAGAGGGGGAATAAAGCGATTCGCACAAGGTCTCGCCATAAGGTTTGTGAATCACCTCAACTGTGTTCTCTCGTATGGAGCTATAAATAATCGGAGAAGTCGCGATTTTAGGAAAACCGACCACCGCATGTGTGGTTAATGCGCACATGCGCATCTAGTCCATCCGGGCTTGTTTCTATGCTACAAATCCAATTATTTATTATTCATTTGTTAAGTTGGCGAAGTAACAGTCGCAATCCTCGGAGGACCCTTTCACTAATCGAGTAATTTAAGAAAAAATCTTCAAAACGAGCAATAGAGAAAGCACTCTAAATGGCAAACTTGGTGAATGCGAAAAAATTACCTGTATTTTATTTTTACAGTGAATGCTTTTTGAAGTGCATGTGAACAAATTGTACAATGTGATGCTAGTGGCAATCTCTTGTAAATACTATTCGTTTATGTGTTCCTTGGAACAACTATCTATTAATACAAGAGTTAAAAATAAAGACCAATATAAATATTGTAGAAGTCGAAGTAATCGTTTCGCCAAGTTTCAAATTATTTCTTCATTATATTATTATAATATAATTATTAATAATTAATAATTATTATTAATAATATTTGAATAATACTGGTAATTGCAAAAAATATAGAGTTTCAAACAAAGTTCGTTCCCGGTCTGTTCGAAATTATATTTTTCGCAATTACCAATTCTATTTAAATAATAGAAAAATATTATTATAAAAGCGAGTTCGCCACTCTGTTCGTCTTCTTCATTTGGTGTCGTCCCGAATTCACCATTTCCGATTATTTCTTCCCTAGTTGAACACAATTTTTTGTCATGGCCTCAAATTAGACACTCTAAAATAATTATGCAGAAATATTTTCCAATACATAATTTGGAATTATTTGAAATGAAATTTAAAAGACAACACTTTAGATATCGTTAAATTTAGGCGAGAGTGCACTATGTGGTTATAATGTGTAGAAAAGAGGAGAACCATCCGTTCTCCTGTAATCTACATTTGAAATTTAAAAGAACTATGCCGATATTTAAATAAATTTAAACTTCAATTTACATTCACATACTCGTGAATGCGTCTTAATGTGATTAAACAAAATGTAAGTTTTATAAGATGCTACACATCATATAAGCGTTCTAGTGGAGCAACTTGGGACAAGATTTAAACCATGAAACGGCAGGAATCCATTTTCCAAACTACTACCCAATTGACAACCAACTCCAGAATTTTTCAGGTTTCATTTTCGAAGCAAAGGTACTCGACTCTGATCTGGTCTCAAGAGGATCAGCGAAGCACCCATCTCTCCTCCTACCACCGATTGCACGACTGCCTACAATCGTGTCGTCTAAAAAGGGTTTCTGGTTCGAAATGCTAAACTCCTGATAAAGGTAGATCGTTTTACCGGGCGGTTGAAGCGTGGCGGAAGTTGAACGTGGGGGGTGGGGGGGTGGAGGGCGGAAGGTTGCAGCAAGCAACAGCCGCCGGGCGAAAGTGCATACATCCGGGGGAGTGGGGGAGTGGGGGGGGGGTGGGGGCAGCGCCCGTGTCGCCGGGGCTCGCGCTCGGTGTGAGGAAACAGATTCTGGAAAAATGACCTGAATTATTTATCAGGTGTTTGTTGCGCATAAAATTCTCCGAATTAATATTAAAGGGCCTAAATGAATTAAATCTGGCCATAAATAACTGACGACGTTGGTGGGTTAGACCTATACAGGAGGCGGCGGCTACGGATAATACTCGGGCACCGGGGATTGAGACTCTTGTCCTTGAATAAGTGCGAGACAACTAAGTGTTAGGGTTAGAACAACAAAAACGTAACAAAATAATAGAAATAGGACGTCTGTATTATGTAAAACTTTTATTAAAAAAATTAATGAAAAGCGTATCTTTTAAAGTGGATTGAGACAATCATACATCAAACGTGCGTGCATTTTCTTATTTTTTGTTTTTGTTTTCCACAATGGAAGGAATGTAGTCTCATTTTTTTCTCACGATATCTTAATATCTGGTTGCAGATTCGATTGACGGAAAAAAATCAGACTTGTTGATAAATTATCTCGTGAAAATCTGCATTTTGAATGCTGAAACCAGTTAAAATATAGAGCATTTCGTAAACCGGTCAATGCCCATTTCCCTCTACCCATAACAAGTTCTTTGGTATTAAGAAAGCTCGCTGCGTTTGCTGATAAAAATAGCGGGTGGTGGGGTTGGGCTGGATGTGATGAAGTGAATCGTGCACTTATCTTTTTACAACTCCATTGGATGAAGCTAAAGACAGGAGAGCGTCCGTTCCCGCCTATAAATAAAGGAATGCGAGAAAACTACAACGCATTCGTGATTTAGACAATTAGAGATCGGCCAGATAGGAATGGATCGAAAAAGAAAACACAAAGAAACAGCGATAACGGAACTCTGAGAACAAATAAATGCTTAACGACGCAGGTGGCGCCGCCTATCTTTTCTGTTTATATATACAATTTGTTTGTTCAGAAACTACACAATTATTGTGGGTTGTGTGGTAGTGAGTAACATATCTTCTGAAATTCGTCACTCCTGTATTGTCTAGAGCTGTCCTGGATTCTTCAATAAAAAGTAACATTTTTAAGATGCTCGCCGTGTAAATAATAGAATACTAGCGTTTCCGTTTTTCTGACACTGGTTCGCAAGAAGACGTCGATTACGGTCTTTCTTTTCTTATTCGTTGTTATGATATTTCATTGTGATATGTCATTGTATGACGAATTTCAATCAGTTAGAGCAGACCACCGTTGACATGTGGTTTGTCAATCGATGCATGTAGTATCAATATTTTGAAAGTCAGTTCGATAGTTTAGTTTATTTTGAACATTCTGCACATGTGTGGTCTAAAACTGTTACCTTTGCGAGTAGAAATCAAATTCTGAAGACAACCAATATGAAATGGGGGCATAGCTTAGCGCAGCTGGAATCCAGTTCAGTTTGTCTTCAGTTATTTGTTTGACTCCAGAGTCCAGATCTTACACTAGTATACGAGTAGTGAATTCGTGTTGCAGCGAACCCAACCGGCAAGTCTCCGCATATCCATTTCCGAATTTCGCAACACTTAACTATTTAATGGACATGTTCGAGCCAGGCTTTATTGTCTACTTATTGACAGACGTCGCCGAACGCATTCTCGGAACTCGAACTTTTTCGTGGAATTCCATTTGGTCTAACAACTCCCTGGCGACTACGAGTATTTCCGAAGACATTCTGATATCAGACGAACTCAGTAGTGTGACCGCAGTTATTGGCATTTGTTGCCCGCGTTTCCAAGGAACACGCCATACATTATCATAGGTCCGCTCGTTCAAAAACCGTTCTTTGTACTAGGTACCATGTCCCCCAATACTTTTTTTTTTCACGAGTAGAAACAGGAAATGTCCCCATTGCTCTACTATCGACCGGCCTCTAATCAATAAGAAATCCTCCAGACTTTGTAACCTATCCATTTATTCTTCGTACTTTTTGACATGTTCCAGGCAATATGCGTCGAGAAAGGAATAATGTTATTATTTCTGGGAAATAATTACAGGACTAAGAAGAAACCGTCTGAAGAAGCTGTTCAGATCTCTATGTCGATCTGCATTCATTGTGAACATATTAGGTTTGAACATACAAAATAAAGTTTCGTTACATATAACCTTGGTTGGGTTAGTTCATTCGTGCAAGGTATATTGGAATACGCGCCCTTTAATATTATTCATTTATGCTATTGATTACGGTAACCAAATGTATTGGCACCTAAATCGTTATGTTAGTTATCAATCATTACTTTTGCGACAATGGATTGGGTTTTTATCTCTTGAATTGCCCAATAAAATATGCATCGAATGTGAATATTTTGGAAACAAAGAAGATCTCTGTAAATAGATTCATATATTCAAGTTCGAATGAATAACCATACCATTTATTATCATATACGTGACATTACTTGACATACCCATATCGTGAACAGAATAATTCTCACTTTTCAATATTCATTTTATTAATCAGCTATTCTCGTTGGCGCGGTGTTATACTTGGAACTTATTTTGTACGAATTTACACTGTACGCTTTCTGTAAAAATGTAGTTGAACATAAATATATATTTGTCTTTATCTAAGTGAAGGGGAGAATGTCGCATGATTCTCAAAACTTTATGTGCTTAGTTTTTTTTAAAAAATCAAAGCCTAATTTTCCAACACATCTTTTTTAGTTATCTTACTTGTTACTACTGTCTATGCTTAATTTTTGTTTGCGCTCATTGATTATTTATGAGCTCACGTCAGCCCCGTTAATTATTGCCGAGCAACATTTCTCCCTTCGCACCGACATCATGCGTCACGATTTATTCCCGGTACAACAGAATTAAACTATTCGTGAGTGTTTCGTCGCCGATGGTATTTACACCGCCGTTCATAATATACATGTACGAGTATATCGTATGTATATATTTTTCTGTTGATGTTTTTTCATCTAGCTCTGATGGAATTAACTTGTCAACAATAATCCTCGATAACCAAACTTTGGCTTGGCGGTGGAGGAACCACCCGTTGATTTACGCGCACCGCCACCGCAGTCTGCACGCCGCAGGGGGCGCCACTGTACCACATCACGCTGCGAGTGACGAAATCGCTGCGCCGAAGCAGTCACACTTTCCAGACACATTCGCTCCTCTACTGACGACAACTCAAACGCGGAAAAATTCAATTTGTATTCCGAGAAGGTATTTTTCTCTTCTTCATCCCCGCCCTTCCTAACTTCCGCAATTTTCCTCTAAACGTGTCCCAGTAATATCGTACAATTGTCCAACTAGCCTGTAACAAAGTGGAACGGGGCGGGGGGGGGGGGGGGAACCTACGTTCTCAGTTCCGAGAAGAGAACGGCGACTGACAAGTGTCTCTCGTTCGACGTGTGGCGCTCGTCGCTAGGTGTCTCGTCAGTCGATTGCGGTTCCGGGCGGCCATAGACTTATTATGAGCTGTTCGTGTGTTTGTGCGTGTTGGAAAAGGCGGGGCGGTGCGACATAGGGAAGGGGGTTAAAGAGTGAGGGGGGAAGGAGAGAGAGAGAGAGAGATGCAGACGTATTTGGGACGTGATGGCGCCGCGCGTTTAATCCGTTAAGCCCTCCGTTTTGTAATGAAGTAATTTGTGAGTCGAATGTCACCAAATTGTTCCGAACTTTTCATTTAACTGGTTGTGTAGAGCATATGGTGCAGGTTCCACTGTGAATCTCTCTCTCCAAATGTACAAGACGTCGGTGTGGATGTTTAGTGAGAGACGTATACTCGTTGTAGCGTCTAAAGCGAGATAGAAAGATAGCGGTTTTGCATTGGCACCATCTTAAAACCCGTACGATATGCTTAATAATGACTATTTACTTATTGTTCGACAAACTTGTTCTTGCGTTACGAGTATTAAAAAGACTTTTATTTACGCCAATGGCCGATTATGTGGACGGGTTTATGAATAATCGTCGGACTTATTCGGAGAAATGTCACTAAATCTACCAATAATGAATATATTTTTAGCTTAATGAAAGCTGAGGTGCATATATTAGGGATGCAGAGATAAATACTCCCCTATTTGAGGCTAATTTATATGATTTTTAATCTTTAAGCTAAATTTATAGATTTTGGTTGTATTTTATTATTTATTGAGCACACTACAAGAATAGGAGGTATACTTTATGATTGGTTGTACTTGTACAGAGCATATTGAGAACTCTACATGAAAAGGATTTCATTAGCGAGGTTTACAAACTATTTCGAGTATTTCATGATTGACTTTATTTTTAACGTGAATTTAAATATATCTATTTTCTGTACAGACGTCATCACGTTTATATGTTTCCTCACACTTGTCTTCAATGCACTTTTAATACCTAGACTAAAAATCAAAGCAAAATTTTATTGGCTCGTCACTCAGGTTATTGGTACCTCGCACCAACCGCAAAAGAAAACTACTGGAGGGCGAGGGTGTAGTTTCAGATCGGGCCAATGTGAAAACAAAGAGTTGTCGAGAAAGATCGCCAAAGAGCGAGAGAAGTGAATAGGAGGCGAGAAAGAGCGAGCGAGTGCAATGACAGTCGATTCCTTAAAAAGAACACGACGTAAAATAGTGCATCTGAACGGCGCCAATGCCAGAGCGCCTGCAATTCATTGACTTCGAAGATTGCGATCAACATGGGAGATGTGCGGCCTGTCTATTCCGGCGCTGATGGCGCCTCGTAGCGGCAAAACTAACGCAACCCTTCGACTAACAGAAAAATGTGTCGTTCATTTTTGTTTCGTGGTATTCAAGTTGCGGTGTCGTATAGATTTCATGATACTGAATTCAAAATGAAAGAGTTGTTTGTGCATTCGCTTGAGATTGACCTATTTTAACATTTTGTGTTATTTCTGCTCGTAAGCACTGTAACATCCCAACGTTACCGCCAAAATGCCACACCTATTTTGAGTACTAAATGAACGACCCTCGCCAGTATATAACCGCAAAACATTTATAGTTACATATGGGGAAAAAACCCCAGCGTCATTTCTCTTATCTGTAGCCTCCGCCCTGCACCTAAGTGCTGGTGGAAATGGGCGTGTATGTATAGGTTTGCAACTCGCATGGGTTACGCACCCGCTTGCTCCACCGGGCATACCGATCTTGGCTCTAAACGAAATATAAAAAAACGCAGAGAATTCGTTTTTCTTGTTAGAAATATACGCATGCAGCAGCGCTCGTAAACTACTAGATAATTGCAGGCGAAATGCATGAGGCATTTTCTGAGGCGCAAAACATTATCCCGAGGCCATACCTGCTCCACATCAGAAAGGTAGGCAACACCAGCGACGCTAACGGCTACTTGTTCAGCCATCCGGAAATCCACTTCCCATAAATATTGGGTTTTAATTTATTCAAATTAAGACAAAAAATTAAATAGAATTCCCTGATCCTTTTAGGGTACAGTGAACAGATAAACAAGTTTTGCATTCTGTCAGAATTTTGCATTGAATCGCGTCGAAATTACTCGCACATTGGCGAAAAATAAACGCGGGGAGACTGGTACTTTCGCGTCGCCCTGTATGCGCTTACAACGTTCGCTATGAAAAGCTCCCCCCGATTGAACTTCGTGTAAGGCACCGGCGTTATCCAATTTAGCAACCTTTAGGCTGAATGAGCAGTTCTTCCATTTGCGTTAACCGCAGAGTAGTGTTGAAACGAAAGAAGTTGTGGCTCGTATGACTGTTGAAGTCTCCAAACAATAAGTGAAAAGTTAAAAATTGATTATGATAACCCAAAAAGTTGACTGTGCAGCCTTAGAAACTACTTTTAATATAAGTTTCTACAAAATACAAGTTGGGCCAACGAATAGAAAGTTATTTTCCCCGAGAAAACCTATACACAATATATTAACTATTTCTGGTAGCTGAACAATGGCCACGACCATCATAAAAACAATTATATTTCTCAAGAGTGCCAGGTGTATCATTAAACTGAGTACAGTTGTGTGTGTTGTTGCCGGTAATAATTATCAGACTATCCCCAGGTACAGTTACGAATTAAAAATTACTCTTACTCATAACCGAGCGCTTATTTATAATGTTTGATATGTGTTCGCGTGTAATGGCCCCGCTGATGCCGCCTCCAGATATTCAAGAACCAGATTTTTAAATCCATTGCTTGCCTGAAGCTCAAAGCTTTCTATCAAGAGGTTTTTACCTCGCTAAAGAAAATTTATTAGATTGCCGCGAAGGTAATTTATAGACGATGCTGTTGTACTCGAGTCACAATTTATACGACTTCACCTAAGTAGATGCGATTTTTTATTTTTTAAGTTGCGTTTCGACGTCATACCCATACATGCTACTGGATAGGGAAATAATCTCACAATTTAGGAGAAGAAAAAAGTGTATTTCGAGGTTCGTAAAGGGAAATGAAAATCCTTCGAGACCAGGGATAAACTAGGTTTATCTATAAATATATATAATACTACCGACTAAATCAACAAGCTTCACAATCGAATAGGGCATTGAGTTGAAAGAAAAGCTAAACTCTCGACGGAGTTATTGCATGCATGTTCTCAATGTATTGTATTCCTAGTATATAGAGAAGGGCTATTATCAATTCGACTATCGGTGTGTAAAATATTATGATACTAAACTTTACTGCGTTATGTCAACTGTGCGTGTATTTGAGACAAAACTATCAACAGTATTCTTTGACAATTTGAATTCTCGACGATCCCTTTTTTAAATAAAGTTAATGTTCAACATTGATATACTTTTATATTATTTGATGTGTTCATTATATCTTTATTAAAAATTAGTGGCCGTAATTCATGTGTCGCTTTGTAGTGATAAAATGAGAGGCTAATTTTTAATATTTTAAAAATATTGTTTGACGGAAAATTGAAATATAAATTCCAAAACGTTAGAAAAATATCAATTTTATAGTTATACCAGTGTTTCATATTAGTTGCAACGCTCGTGTCGCCTTCGCCCACTCAGTGCTCGCCACTGTTTAGCCGACGCATGAGTAGCAGTGAACATATTACACGGATTGTCGCTCCATGTTTCCACGGATCATTATCGATAGGTAGATGACATAAAGGCTTTCGGCAAAAAAAAGACCAACGTCTCCTGGCTCACTCTAGCCAGTCCCCTTGCTCCACTACTTAAATGCAAAACAAATTCCGCGCGTTTCGTATCGCGACACGTGTACAATGACACAAACACAATCCCTTTAATACGGTCGTTTTTTTATTCTCACAACGCCACCCCACCCCCCCTCTCAGGCTCTCTCTATGCTTCTCCCCCCGTTGTCCACCCCCGCCTTCTCCTTCCCACTCACCTCCAAGCACATTGTCAGTCTACGAATTCCCAACATGTACTATAACACGGAGTTTACACAGACATATCTGCAACTTGCCATCCGCGGCAGGACTCAAAAAGCAACACCTTCAACCTGAATAAAAACTCGGAATAATTTAGAAATTAAAATTAACTCGTATTTAGTGACGCCTATTTCATTTACGGCGCTTAAATATCATATGGGTAGTACTCAGGGATTTACATTTTCAATTACTAATTCAGTTTAATGTTATTAATAAATACTCATTCACATATTAAAATTGTTTCCAACGGAAGACAATAAAAATACGAAGCTTACAAAAGCGATATGAAGTTTGGCCATATCTCAAATTAATTTATTTTTAAAAAGGATATTTTTGAAATACAAAACTTTGGCTGACCAAGTTACGATATGTTGTCAGTTACAAGTCACAATTGGTAATTGTTACAAGCGTTGCGATGTCCAAAATATGACGTCGCTCAGTTTCGCTTACGTCTTGATCAATAAAGTGTTATTGAACACGAGTCACAGTAAAATAAGATGATATTCGATAAAGAAAACTATCTAAAAATCTTAATTATAAAGATTCACATTCCGAGTTATACCAGTCAACGCGTTTTTGAATGAAAATAAATTTGTTACTATCCTAATCAAACATAAGTTTGACTCAATGTATCTTAAAATACCGATTTGTAAGATGTCCCCATATCTTAAAAGATGCTGCCCGTTTTCATTGATCAAATCTTGAAAATAACGATGTACCATTGCAAACACAGAAAAATGCCAGATGCCTCACTAATCGCCGAGTTTTGCTCACAATCGCAACGGACACTGGTAAGCATGCGATGTTCTCATATGCTGATAGTAACGCCACATGGTCACCTACGGGCTGAGATAAAAGGCTACAATGGTGACGGCGATGGTTGATTTTCGTGTATCCCCACCAACTGTTGTGGTTTTCGTACGTTAACCGCGAGACAAGTGAATGGTGGTTGGCAGAGAGCCTCGGTTGGCAGCGTGTGTGTCGCCCGGTCGCTCATAACTCAGCGTCTAATCTGAATTGATGGCTCTAATGCCCGCATGACAACCGAGGTAATCTGCATACCCTTAAACATAAATAGCAATGCAAATTAAACATAATTCGAACCAACAACAACATATTTGAAACATCTGAAACTCGCTTCTCGCCAGCCCCGTGTACGGCGCGCCTGCTTCCTAGATATATAAAGGCTAGGCGACGAGGGATTTGAGCGACAAATCTCGATAGGCCTTCGGTAAGCCCAGCACACATCGCAAGGAACTAGACGACTGAAAGCAGGATGCTCCGAACACATGTACTACATACGACGACAGTTACTTTGCAGGAACATATGCATGTATTTACATTGGCTGTTTCAATTCCTGTATTTGGTCAATTGATATTTTCGCTTCATCTGTTATCAACTTAACCACTTTGGAAATATGATATATGATGCAGGATTGTTGGAAAATATTTAAATATCGCGTTTCGAGACTAAGGTATAAATTGTGAATGAATTATTTTCTAGTTTCAGTAAAGGTTTATCGTCGAGGGCGCAAACATGATTTGATTTAATGTGTCAGGTTACCATTTACACTCTTTCACCATATTTAATGAGCGAGCAAATTTTCGTTACGTTACTCTACATACAGCGTGTGTGTGTATCTCTCAAAATACTTACGAGCGAAAGCATTCGTTTTCCACCGGCAACAGCGATAAATTTATCTTATATTCTGCTGCTGTTGGGCAACTTAATCGTGTGACTTAAGTGTTTGGAAGAAGAATATGTTTCCTTTCTCCGTTCCAAAATTAACGCAAAATGCAAGCGCGCGGCAATTTAGCGGCGAACAAAGCCCGAATTTCCAGAAACGAATGAATCGTCTCAAAAAAACAAAAAATGCGTGTGCTGCAATTCTGCTTAGCCGTGGCCACGTTGCAGCGTTCCTCCGGTCGAATATATTCCTAAATCCCCGTGTGGAAGGATTTAGCCTGCAAACCTCGCAATTAGCACTTAGTCGTAATTTACGCGCGCTTCTGAACGCGTGTTGTACAACTCGCTATGCAAGGCGCATATTAATGCTTAGCGAGGCAGATGACATTTTCTTCTCAAACATACGCGTTTTCTTAGGGGGGAGGGGTTTAGAGGCCGGTGAGGGGAGGGGGGATTGTAGCTAGGGAAGGGGTTTACGGAGATGGGGTCGGTTGATAACAGTGGTGTGGCGTTACCCAATCAAGGAAGCGTAATTTGACTCAACATTTAAGTTGGAATGTATTGGCAACGTATCGAAGCATTGTAAACAATCAACAATAAAGCGAAGGGAATAGAAATAATGTACAGTATGTATTTACTCAATATTACATTAACAGCCCTCGAAAATACAGAGCAAAAATCCTGCATAATAAAACAGAGGCTAGCCTGTGTGAATTGAGTGATTGCCTCGCAACACGGGGCAGCATCACACAGGCTCGTCACCATAGGACATCACTTTTCAGGTAGGAACCTCTCATTCTGTTTCGTCAGTTCGAAATAAAACTGTTTTCCTCGTCTATGTGTTATATTTATGACTCTTATTGCATTCCCAAGGAAGGTGCGTCAGGGAATTTCTCTTGCCCAAAAATGTTCAGGAAATTGAGCCAGTGATCACCCTACCTTACTACTGTTTTTAGTTCTGGCAGGCTTAGTGCTAGTAAAAAATAAAATAAACACTGCAGAAATAAATGAAATAGCCACCACCAAACAAACAGCCCATACTCAAATTAAAATTGCAAAAACAATTTCAAATAATTCCACTTGAAAAGGGAATCGATCCCAGTACGTCAAACAGGATCTAACGTCTGGGCAGAATGGAAAACATATCTGCCTAGAACGGAATTCAAATACAGAACTTGTGATTCGGGGTCGATTGCCAAATATCGGATCACAATCCGCCCAGCCCATCATTCCTACCATTATCCTCGACCGCTGGCAAAGCGGGAAGCACAAATAAAACATCTTGAGGACTTCGCATGCCTTACATTGGCCGACGCCACGCCACCGGAAGGAGGGGTGACGTTGAGAGAGTCGCATTTTCCCGGTAACAGCTTCTGTTGAGCTCGGTGGTGCAGGGCGAGATAATTATTGCATTTCGCAGAAACACAAAAAGCAAGTGTGTGTGTGTGTGTGTGGTGTGTCATAAAAGTTGCTCTCCACAAATGAGAAATGCACACATGCATATACTTGAGTGTATACTGTAAACGCGCATATTCAGATCGCGTCAATCCGCCAAAAGGGGTTCTCCACCCGTTCCTCTTGCACACACACACACACTGATGTTGGCAATGTGTACGATTTGTCGCGTCGTCGCCCTTCCGTATATATCTCTCCCCTTTTTTATATCCCACGCATTCTCATCGATCATAATATTCATTTCGAAAAATGCATACTAAACATTTGCGCCACTGTTCGGTTAAATACAGTAGATACGCGTCTTTCCAGTTGTAAAACGAGTGATGTCATCAGAAGGGGGTGATTGGTTTTTATGGCGTGGCTGAATCGATTTTTCAAACAAATAATTGAGTTCACACAGTGATGGGGAAACAAAGATTTTATTGTTTCGAACGGTTATTACATATCAAAAAATATTCCTTTAAAAAATGCCAATTCTGCAATGAAATTAAAGAAACCCCAATAACGCCATCTAGCGATCAATTATGTAATCATTGCTTCTGGTGCGAGTTGACCTCAGAAAATTGTCGGTCACGTAAGAATAACATTGAGCCTCAATCATCGTCGGGAGCGCCCCGAGAAATTTGATGCATCACTTTTCCGATAGGTGGCCTTTAAATCTGTCTCGACTAATAAGATCAGGGACATGTAGAATATACTGAATTTATCAAAATGTTTTTTTTCTTCTATTTCGGCATCTTTCATGTGAGAAGCAAGGATTCCCATTGGATGAGCCTGATGTGTGCGCTATGAAACGGCGTGTATAGTATGCAAAAACAGACTACTAAATCTTTGTCGTAGATCTGGTGAGTCGTTATAAAAAATTAAAAAATTCGTTTCAATATTTGCTGACGTTTTGGCAGTAAATTCGCCTGAAGGCCCTCCGAAGAAATTGGGCGGCTCCTTTGAAAGAACGAATAAGGTAAACAAGAGCTCACGAACAAAATGAAGTCAGCAACCTGATTACATAATGAGTGAATTTGTCTTAGATTACCTTTGAAAGAATTTTTCGTGCATAATGATCCTAGAAATCGCACCAGGGCAAAAGAAAACTGACGAAAATTTCATGTACAGTGCGCAATTTAAGCTCCTGATACTCTGCAAACATAAATATCCCGCACAAAAAAATATATATGGCATTTTTTGGGGAAATGTCATTTCATTAACGGTATGTTAGGTTAGGTGATCTTTAATATAAAATAGACAGAATGTACCGGCAAAGGTTTCCTTTCTATGAAACGTTTCATCCGGATAGGACTAGAATTTTACATTTGATTCAGAGCATCGCTTTGTGGAACTGCAGGCAACATCTCGTAATACGAACGTTCACAAAATAATATTTAAAAAAACAAATTAGTTTCAACGGGAGTACACATTAGACATATTCAAAAACTGAACATAATTTTTCAATTATCAGTAATGGATGAGGTTACCGCACCAGGATTGCAGCCAAACACAGCAGTCTGAAGCAAAACTCTGAAGATATGAAAGTCTGGCGACAACCGGGGAACGACTTTCGTGACGTTACGTTCAGAGTCCACAATTTCCGCAAGCCTGCTATTTTTTTTTCAGCGAATCCAATCAGAAGTCTATTAAAAATATTAAATTAGCCCGGAACGGAAAAATAAACTCGTTCGTCGTGCATCTTCCAAACAGACGACGGGGGGACCCACCCCATGTACAGAGTCCGTCTGTTTACGCTGTTGAGTGGATTACATGTTTCATTCGAGAGAAGGATGGAGGGAGGATGGCATGAGCGGCTCCAATTTAACTAATATATGCATTCAGGCGTGCTCACGTCGGCTAAATAGTTGCCTTTGAATTTTTTACATTCTTAAAATGTCACGTTGCACGCTGAATAGAGGTGGGTAGTTAAGATTCCATTTCAGGAATTTAATTTATCCGTTTCTGATTGAAATTCTGCTCCCCCTACTACTATCTAAACAGAATTAACAGATTTTCTTTATCAGAAAAGTATTTTAGCGAATTATGTTCAGCCTTTGCGAGGAATTGAAATAATCAGGGTGTAACATAATTTTTTGATTATCTTAATTGTATTCGAAATGTTTTGCTTTAATCAAGAGAAACAAACTTTTGAAAGAAAACAAATTGTCGAGGATTGAATGGGCTGCCGCAGGACCCGTCCCGGAAAGAACTTTTTAAAAAATGCGTTTGTAAAACGAAAGAGGCCGCTAATTCCAGTCTTGCACAGTGGTCATAGTTTTTGGGGAAATGGTAATAGGTAGATGCATTGCGGGGAAAATCAGGGGGAGCTTTTGGGTTTATCTTTAGCTCAACGCACAGAACCGAATGTAAGGATGTGACCCAAAAAATATTTAAAGAGGAATTCGTGCATCATTTTCATCTGATGTTTGTTTCCAATATAGTGCAACTCGTAAGTCGCTATAAATTCGATAATCAGGATGCAAATTAAATCTGAAAGCTTTAAAAGTGCAACAGCACATTTTTATCCATACCAATAATCGAATATGTTATCAAACGGCAATTGTAAACACAACATTTAATTAATTTAAAGCGTGACTGGGTAGTGCCGAAACGCGAATTAGTCGGGGCTTTCAATTACAGCGTCAATTACCGAGTTGGGCGGCCAACATGGAAATAGACAATTGGATTGGATGTTCAACAAAAGGCTGGCACGTCTAAGAAGATGAATGGCAACGAGTTGCCATTTCTTTTGCTCCATTTCTTTCATTAGGTGGTAATTAGACTGGGTTCCACCCCAGCTGATGCTCAAAATTGCCTAGACGCTGCCACGAAACGAAACGCGCCCACCGAATCAACACAGACAATTGAAAGCTAGAAAATTGAATTCCTACGTGAGAGAAAAAATAGTTCCACAGTGAGAAGACGTGGCAAAAAAATTAATTTTAACTTTTAGAATCCACGATATACACGATTCGAGCAGATATTGTGTATGGTGTGTAGGAGAATGACAATATTTCAGTACTCGAGACGACAGTGCGTTCCGAATTGAAACGAAAATGGAAGGAAGGAAGTGCTGGTTTGCTACACCGGTGTCTGAACGCAAACGGTGGTGTGCCTGGCACCCCAAGCAATAACGAATACGACATCTTAATGTAAAGCGATGCGGCTCCTTGCATTATCCCCTCGTTCTCGCTCGCCGCGATCTTAAGACGAGCGAAACGAGTCATAAATTCGCCTCCCACTAATTTGAATTTGTAGTCTCTGGTCCGTCGAAACGGGTTTGGTCATCGGGAGAGTGTAAGCCAGTAACGCCCTTCCTTCTCCACCACCGCCATCACCACTACCAACCACTGTACTACCACCACTAGACGTCCGAGCTTTATCCTGGCGAATGGATTCTCGCGATTGTTCAAATCCTCCTATAACCTTCCAGTGTAAGTTTAGGAATGTTATATCCCCGTGATTATCATTCCGAAATTCATGCTTCAAGTTGATACATGACTTTTTCGACACATGAGACGTTCGGTACATAATTGTACCAGGTAGAAGTTTGCTAAATCTCAAGAAATGTTATGAGTAGTTAAACATTCGGCTTAGGTGACACTAAGGAATGTATTTTCTTCAAAAAAACTTAGGATAAGTATTTATATCTCTGAACAACGCAAGTTTCTGTTTTTTATGAATTATTTATAGATAATTTAGTTATTTATTATGTCATGTCCATGTGGTTTAAGACGTTTTCGTTCAAGCCATTATTTTTTTAAGAAGAGTATACACGGAAGTACCCACAACATTTAATCCTAGTGAAATTCAGGGAATAAATGATATTAAGAATTCAAACTTTGGCAATAGTGTTTCTCGACTTACTCCGTATTTAGACATTTATTATTCTTATGAAATTCTCAACTTCTCGGTGATAGCCTTGAAAAATAGATATGCTTACTTGCATTATAAATGCTTTGAATATTCTGGTCTCAAGAGGACTATACGCGAATGGCCTAGGAAATTCCAGGAAACTGTCCTTCCATCAAAACACCATGTTTCATTAGAAAACGGGGATATTAACGTGTCGATGTTATATTATCTGACTGATTTTTCTTTTTGTAAAATAGAGATCAACAAACAACTGTAGTGATACTAAGAATTATATACAAACGTTCTGGTTCGGTACATAGCTTCCGCAATCCACCTTCCCACTTTTCAACGAACTGCATTGAAAAAAATAACTTATGTGGTGTATTTTCTATTTGATCACAAGATCTGATCTCATAGCAGCTTTACTAGTAGTGGCTAACTAGACTAAAGAACTCATTGGTTCCCACAAAATTAATCTCCAATGCGTCATTGAACACCGTACAATATTTTGATTAATCAATAAAAATCAGTTAATCGAGTGACGTCATGATATAATTCAGCAGACACGCCCACGCATCAATGCATCGTATTTGACATGTTATGTCATATTTATTATATTCTCACATTACATCCATAGATTTCGCAGCACAAATGCATCTCTAAATCGTTAAAATAAAAACGAGAATTTTATCGCAGATTAATTTGTATTTTGTGTGTGTGTGTGTGTGTGTGTGCGGTTCAAAATTCGTCACGGGCGTTAATTTATGACGACCTCGACTCGAGAAGGTTATTCAATTGGTAAATGGCGTGTTTGGGCGTCTGCCCATATGTGACGTCATCTCTTCCCCCTCCCCCACCTTCCTTCATCGTTTTATTTATGCAACCGTCCTAGGAGTCGCATGCCTCACCTCGTTAACCGCATGCATACGCAGTGGTGCAAAATTTCCCCCCCCCCAGCTCGAATCGCCTTTACTAGGCGTTGAACACGACCCTGCTAACTGAGGCAGTCATATGGAGCAAAAGAGAAGGGGGGGGGGGATAGAGGGGGGTGCGGCACGAAATGCAGAGCAACGCGATAATTATGATGAGCTACACCGACATCTACAACCACTTTCAGACACAAACAACTGAAATATGGGCGCATTTATTCGACTGTGCAAATGCTAATTTGGAATTCCGTCGAGTGAGGCTCGGCGCCAGGCAGCAATGGATGGAGAGAGACCGTGTTTGCGTCGACACAAAAGCACAAATGCAGATGACTTCATCACACGCAAACAACTGGGGCTTCCTCTACACAGTGGCATCCCCCCTCCTCTTCCTATATAGACCTCGGTTGGAATGAAGTGCCTTTCGATGGTTTTCAGGTCCATTCGCGTGTGGATTCGTGGATCCGTCAATTGCATTAAAGTATTCGTGCCCGCGGCTTCCTATTCGATTTTCATTCACCAGACCCAGCGTTGGATCTATATCCACTGGATTTCCGATTTAGATGGTGGCCATATTTGGGACAAGGTGGCTACCTAATAGTACAAAGGTATTGACACCCATTAATGGAAAATCAGACTTTGATTTGTATAATGCATCGTGCCTACAGATGATGCACGAGGTGGATTTCACAGATCCTATGGAGTGTAGTTCTTACATCCAACCAAAATTAAAATCTTTAATTTTTCCGCATGTTTTGGGCACGCCTAACACATTGCCAATTCGTCTAAAGGGTCGTTTACCCGATGGCGCGTTTCGTGATTTATCCAAGGAACTCTTATTTTGTTCAGGCATGGACACATGGGTGATGAAATATTACAAAATCACTCATGATACGGTAGATTTCAAAATGGCATGCACTTTAGGAAAAAACAAAGAGGCTAACATTGTGCAATTGTCTGTTTAAACATCCTGCGATCCTCCTTAACAGAACAAGAG
>JAQGBY010003634.1:0-18676 GCA_034698785.1 Mycogona germanica | reverse complement strand
TTTTCAATATAAAAATAAAATAAAATAACAATATTAAAAAACATAAAATAATCAAATAGATATTTAAAAAATGATTCCTTTTTAGTTTAACATATTAAAAACTTCAACGACCGATGTCAAGAGAAATGCGAAAAATTGGGACTGAAAATAACTTGCGATCGACTACAAATCAGGTCAAATATAATCCAATTTCGTTAATATTAATGACAATAACGCCTGAATAGACGACAGTTTAAGAAAAAAGGGGACATTCAGGATAATAATATACTGTAGATTCCCAAGGAAGAAAGAATTTTTTCCGCTCGAAAATTTGCGGAGGTGTTGACCGGGGAATTGAACCCGTGACCACGACACCTTCTCTACTGTTTTAGTCTATGGAAATTTATTTGACAGCCCGTGACGAATTGATTAAACGTGTTGCTGCAACGAGTGTCAGGATTATCTCTCGATTCTCACTTGCTATTTATTTACATGCTACTATTTTGAATAAACTCTTCCAGCCCATTCCCGTTAACCGGAAAAGAATGAAGTTGACGCTAACTCGTTGACACACCGTTTAGACAATAAAAAAATAGTTGACATTGATTAGCAATTTGTCAACTGGAAGCCGTTCTCCGGTTCCCTGACTCGTTATTTTTTTCGCAGTTTGTTTTCCAGTTTTCCTCTTGTCACTCAAAATGTTTCCAAAAGATGCTGACACGTTTCTTCTTTTTTGAATAATTTTTATTTTAGAGCTGTCGTTCAGAAGTATCTGCTGGAGAAGTCGCGAATTGTGTCCCAAGCGAAGAAAGAACGCAACTACCACGTCTTCTATTATCTGCTGGCCGGAGCCAATGAAGAGGAACGGGCGGATCTCTTTTTGGGTCGGCCCCAGGAATACCATTATTTGAACCAGGTTTGTTATTGCTTTCCTGTAACACATTTCCAAAGTAACGTTTAGATTTATCTCTGAACCGCGAGCCATCCATTAAATTAAAAAAATTACATCATTTATGTGATATTTCTGTTGAAAATTATGTTGTGGGTGTTTATTTTGTATTGTAACCCTTTTGTTAATACCAATTTTTTCAAAAATTATAACAAAATGATTAGAGAAATTACCAAATCATATGAACTTTCTTTGAAAAAGATTTTTTTTCTCTTTAAAATGATTTGCTTAACATATTATTGAGAAATTTATAATTTGGTGTTGAGCATTTCCTTGTTGACCCATCCTTGCATTCCTTGTTATTTTCTATATTTAAATGTGCTTCAAATCAAGTGATTTCAGAATATAAACTATTACTATTACTATGTAACGAATTTCAGGGGGATCGGCCAAATGCAACAATGTAAAAATATTTATTTATTTTAATGTTGATCTGATTTAATCGATGTTTCATTTCTTCTCCGCCAGAGTGCCTGTTACACGTTGGAAGGTGTGGACGAAGTATACGAGTTCACGAGACTGAAGCAGTCCATGGAGATGGTGGGATTCTCTGGAGAGAAACAAAATAGGTTGGACACCTGGTTTTATATCAGAATCTTTTCATTGAAGTGACAGAACATCGAAATCGTGCTGCAGAGCAAGGACACTGGCTTATTTTGTGATTTTGCTAAGGCAGTATTTCGTCAAAATAAGACTCCCTGATTGATCTCGGATGATAAGGGATGCGGATATTGGGCCGGAATATTGATGTATGGACAATTTTTATCGGCAACATTATTAAATATCTTTATACTTCTATTTTGAATCTTCAGGTGCTTCGCGGTTTTGTCAGCTGTTCTACATCTAGGAAATATTGAATTTACGAAGGTGAAATATATTAACTTATTCAGAATATATATTATATTAAGTGAAGTGGAACTTGTATTCTAAACTTGTGTCGTCATTTTCAGAAGTCTACGTACCACCACGATGAAGCGGTTTTAGTTAAAAATCCTGAACTAGTCAATATAATATCCACGTTACTGAAAGTAAGTAGGATTATTCTTGGATAACCCTTTCACCTCACAGTCTTAACAATCTTTCAACATCTCATCTACATAAACAGTATATTAACAAAAAATGATGTTATTTGCAGGTCAAAGAGGAGACGTTGATGTCCGCGTTGACCACTAAGAAAGCCAGAGTGTCCGGCGAAACACTAGTCATTAATTATAAACTTCCCGAGGTAAGTTGTTTTCGACCATATTGAATTCTAGAATGACGTTCTTGTGTTTTTAGAAGTATTTCTCGCCTCATCCTATTTGTGACATTGTAAAATTGTGGATTTTTGCAGGCAATTGCTGCCCGTGATGCTCTCGCGAAATGTCTATACGGTGCGTTGTTCGATTGGATCGTGCTTCAAGTAAACCACGCTCTGCTGTCCAAAAAGGATTCCAAGGAGCACAAAGTTAGTACTTCTACATATTTTAGTGATCACCCGGATTTAATTATGTCGTGTTTCAATTCAGTTTAGGCAGAACAGATTATAAAAATCTTGCAAAATCCTGAATTGTATTCGTTTTCATTCCACAGGGACATTCTATAGGTGTGCTGGACATATTTGGGTTCGAGGACTTTGGAACGAACAACAGTTTCGAGCAATTCTGCATCAACTTCGCCAACGAGCACCTGCAGTGTTACTTCAATCAGCACGTCTTCAAATACGAGCAGGTACTTAGAGAGTCACCGTTACAATCCTAAAACATTAATCTATTTATTTTATTTGTTGTTTTCATTCTTATGAGCTTTTTTGAATCCGTTGCAAATTGAAAAACTCGGCTCGCGTTCAATTTGCAGGAAGAGTATAAGAGGGAAGGAATCAAATGGAAAATAATTGATTTTATGGACAATTCTGGATGTCTCAATCTGGTGCAGGGTAAGCCTAATGGCCTGCTTTGTATCCTGGACGACCAGTGCAAGTGAGTGCAATTTTTGTCATTTGGTTATCTCCCTGTATTTTAATTTTCCTATAAACGTTTGAAGACAACATTATCAATTCAATTTCTGTTCAGTTTTCCGGGCGCCACCAACGAGACACTTCTGCAGAAGTTCAACAACGAACACAAGGACAACGAATTCTACGAGAATCCTCAGCGTCGGGATCACGGTTTCGTCATCAAGCACTACGCCGGCAAAGTGAAATATAATGTCAAGGTAAGGCATCCGGTTCACGCTTCATAAGGTTTACGATTTCTGGAAAACCAAACTCTTAACGTTTTTCGTGGTCGTGTGTTCTGTGCTCAGGACTTCCGGGAGAAGAATTTGGATTTGATGCGACAGGACATCGTGAGCGTCCTGAAAAATAGCAGCATGACGTTTGTTCGTGAGCTGGTGGGCTCAGATCTGGTTGCCATATTCCGCTGGGCCATTCTGAGGGCTTTCATGAGGGCCTACTCGGCCTTCATTCAGGCGGGACAGAGGCACCAGACCCAAGGTCGGTAACGTCGTTGGTACTCTAAATAAATTTAAAATTCAGTTCGAATACCGTGACTAGCGTATCAATATTAAAATCGCTCTTAATAAGAATCATCATTACTCACTGCGATAATTATTTGTGGTCTCTTAGGTCAAGAGGTGCCTGTTCAAAAGAATCAAATTTATCGTCTCAAGAAGCGCAGTCCTCCCAGCGAAAACCTTTCCAAGTTTGTAGTGACATCCTATATTCTCTAAGGAATTTGATTTCAACATACTTTGGAGAAAAAAATGAGTTGATTATCAAATTTCAAAACCCTCTTTCAGCAATTCTAAGTCAAATCATAGGCTCAGCAACGGCAACGGCAGCAACGGCGGTCGGAAACCGTTTACGGATGTGCGCAACAACCAGACTGACGACGACAAGGTGTGCGGCAACGGCCCGTGCAACGAGGAGGTGACGGCCGACGAGTTGGGCTCCAGCATGCAGAAGCTGGAGGGAATTCTCAGTGTCAACGAGGCTCGGGTGCTGCAGCGGGCCAACAGAATAATGCAGTGAGAGATCTGTTTAATTTCCCCGTTTTTGATGATGAATCTAAGAGTTTTTGTGCCTCAATACATTTGTTAACTTTTCTATTTTGATTATTTAAGGAGAAACAAGAACTCAAGACCAAAGAGTAGAGCTTCCAAGGTATGGAACGTTTCAAATCGATTAAATAATTACAAGTGCACGCCTATATACAGACTGTATTTAGATTCTTGAAGCAGGAATTTGGTTGGAGTGAAAATAAATGTGGAACGCATTTTGCGAACTTAGTTTTTATTTCACAATCGAATGAACTGTTTCTGTATTTTTAAATCATAGGGTGTGAGAAATCTCCAGAGTGTGAAAACGTTGGCTGGGAAAACGCAGGCCTGTGTTCCTGGAAGGGCAATGAGGAAACAACCGCCGACTGTCAGTGCCCAATTTCAGGTCAGTTTAGTTTTAAAAATACATTTTCTAACCGGAATCGAAATTGTCAGACAAATCTCATTTTGTAATAATTCTTGTGTAATTAAATACTGTATATTAGTCTACTATTTTATGTGGACTCTTATTTAGTTAGTGACACGATGTTTTTGTTTCAGAATTCGTTAATTCAGCTAATGGATACTCTCAGTGATGCTAGCCCGTTCTTTGTCAGATGCATAAAGTCAAACGCAGATAAGGTAAAATTCGCAATTCAACATTTTTAGAGATGTACAGACTTTGAAATTGCGATTGCAATAACTAATTTTGTTTTAAATCTGTAGGTTCCCAATAAATTTGACGAGGAGATTGTATTGAGACAACTTAGGTACACTGGAATGTTGGAAACTGTTCGGATAAGGCAGTCGGGTTACAACGTCCGGCTCACCTTTGATGTAAGTTGGGTCAAGTGCTGTTCAGCAGCACTTTCGTCACTTTCGCACTTTCGTCGCACAGCACCGTGACCGTCAGTTGGATATTAATTTTTTTTTAAATTGCGAGCGTCACAAAAAATTGTATTGTTTTCGTCAACATTTCATTATTTTCATTTGCAATATGTGGTTATTAACATATCTACATTTGTTTTTCTTTAGGAATTTATTCAGGTCTACCGCATACTGTTGCCAAAGGGATTGCTGAGTTCACAAAACGATGTGCGAGATTTTTTGTTCACAATGAATCTCAATCGGGACAATTACCAAATAGGAAAAACCAAGGTTCGGCATCTTTTATACTTACCACAATTTTAAATTGGTAGCTGAGAAGTCCTTGGTCATGCATATTTCAAATTTTATTTACCGACGATCGTTTTTTCAGTGTCTTTTTTTGGTTTGTTTGGCTGGTTTGAGTCGTATTAAAAAATTATGCTTTTGACATTCCTAATTTTCCTTTATATAAAAAACTTAAGAACCAAATAGGAATTCAAAGGAGTGTTCTCCATTCGAAAGTCTTTGAAAACTATGCTCCACTCTTAAGTTAGCAGATGGATCTGTCAATGCTTAGGGGTGGCTGGTGTCCTCCCACTCATTAGGAGTGGGTAGTGACTGAGTTATTTGCCCCTATTTAAAAAAAAGTCGTTCTAAATTTATCTTCTCCTTTTGATTCTTCGCAGGTCTTTCTGAGGGAGAGTGAGAAGCTGAAACTGGATCTGAGGTTGCATCAGGTGATCCTGGATCGCATCGTGTCGATCCAGCGGTGGTACCGAGTGGTGCTGGAGCGGAGGGCCTTCCTGAGCCTCCGCTCGGTCGTCGTGGGCATCCAGGCTCACGCCCGACGCTATCTTACCCAGAAGTGGTTCTCGCAAATGCGCGAGCAGTGGTGCGCCGCTGTGCGGATACAGGCCTGCTGGCGTGGCCACGTCCAACGCACCCGGTACCAGCAGCTGCGCAACGGCGTCATTTTCGTTCAACGCTGTTTTAAGGGGATCCAAGCCCGAATCGGGTAAGTGGGACCCCGTCGTTATCGATCTACTGTGCGGTTAGTGAGCCGTGGAAGCCCTTCGGGCTACGATCGAATCTAGTTTTAATTTATTTTTCTTCCATAGTTTCCG
Organism: Mycogona germanica; assembly: GCA_034698785.1. Classification (NCBI taxonomy): domain Eukaryota; kingdom Metazoa; phylum Arthropoda; class Diplopoda; order Chordeumatida; family Chordeumatidae; genus Mycogona; species Mycogona germanica. The sequence continues at coordinate 12,739 of JAQGBY010003634.1, read as the reverse complement.
TCAGTTACAGGAGCAGAGACGGAAGCAGGTGGAGCTGCGTCAGCAGATAGAGGAGGAGGCGCAGCAGCAACGTCAACTGCTGCAGCGATCTGCTCTACGCAGACTCGAGATTCGTAGTCGGGAGCGCACTGAGGTGGTGGCGGTGGATATCCACTCGTCCCAGAGCGATGAGGCGTTCCTGTCCAAGGGGAGCAGCCAAGAGGAGCTGGAGAATGAGCGTCTCTACGGAACTGAACGGTTGGCGATGACCAGGAAGCACAGAGATTCGGAAGAGTGAGTATTTATCATCGACTCATAATCTCACATCAAAATACAACAACTGACAAGCTGGTGAAAGATCGTGTTTAAAAATTTGGAGTCTTTTTTACTCAGTTTCGTCTCTAAAGTCACATGTCTCGTTTAAATTAGGAGTCATTTCACGTTGTTTTGGTCAAACACATGCATGAGTTTGAAATCTCCAGCGTGACCAATTGAAATCATTTCTCCCTGACAAAGTGATTCAATAGCAGGCGATCTACTAAGACATGTTGTCACTTGTTTCTATTCACAGGAGCAGCGGAATCCAGGAAGATTCGGAAGCAGACATGCCAGAGCCGGTGCGGCACCGGGCCCCTCCTCCGCCACCCCTGACCATGCCCACGCCGCCGGCCTCGCCTATGTCGACGGCGCCGTCCCCATCGCCGTCGCCCCTCTCGCCTTCTCTGGCTTTCCCGTGCCAACCCCCGTCTGATGTCAAACCCATGTATGTGACGAGATACCCAATTCCTATGTATTTTTTTAAACGAAAATCTTTGGAACCTTTGTGATACAAGATACAAGAGACGGGCGCGTTGGATATTACATTTTTGGTGACCCGATTTTTAATTTGCAGGAACATCGATGTTGTCGACAAGCCACCACCAGTAGACACTCACTACGAGGAGGCTGTCAAGAAGCCTGTCAAGAAGGTATTCTTCCATTTTTTTCTTCAAATTCTACTTTAAGAAAATAGGTATTTCGCGTTTTTTCAACCAGGTTTTGTAACGATGCCATTTTATTCTCAAAATAAAATAGTTGTCCATTAAACGAAGTAAATCGGCTCGGGCTACCCTTTATGGCGAGACTGCGCCTTCGATTAGTATTAAAGTGAAAGTGGTAAGTGTTTTATTCGTTTCGTTGACCCTGCTTCAATATTAATGAATATGGAATTGAAATGACATTCGGATTTGTTTGTCCTTGCAGGAAAAGCAAAACTCAAAAGTTCCCGCAGTTAGCGATCTGGCCAAAGACCAGGAGCAGCTAAATCGTGCCAGGAACGATGATGGCCTGTATCGGAATCCTTTCCATCGAGCCAAGAAACATCTCAAGGGGGCCATGGAATGTGAGTACCTTTTGTATCGAACTGCATTTCATCCGTTTTCAATTGTAATCAAAAATCAAAAACTGTTATTATTATTTACATTTATTTTGTTATGTTTGAGCAGTTTTAGGGAAGAAGAACAAGAATCATCTCGGTGGCGAAGAAAGTGACGAATCTGGTCTGGAGGACAACGCGTTTGCCGCCAACCACACTCCATCGGAGACACCGGAGCAGAGTCCCGTCGACGGTGAGTGACACTTCGATCGATTCCCACACCACTAGCCCATGCTCACTTGTTTGTATAAAGTTCGTGACGATTAGCCAATTGTTATTACGCACAGCCATTTCGGTGGTGGACAAGTTCAGCGAACAGCAGCTGCCCAGCCCGACCGCCACTCCTTCGGTGGTGGGCCCCGACCGGATGCTGCTGACCTCCACCTACACGCCCACTTCGCCCACCCAGTTACCGCACAACTTCAAGACCGTCAGCCGCTTCTCCAAGTCGGAGATGTGCCTGGCCTGCGAGAAGAGCATGGCCACCCTTTTCGGCAACACTGGTTACCGCTGCACAGGTAAAATTACAATCCAGCAATCATCCTGCTCTAAGTTTTGTTAATGCGACTTTTAAGAACTCTAAAATAATTATGTTGACACGTCGTCTCAATTGTTTTTGTTTAGATTGTCACATGTCGTCACATCCCAGATGTGTCCAGCAGGCCAACAAGTGGGCCTGCTCCCGGTGCAGTCCTCCAACACCGCGCAAGGTTCGCCGTCCGACCATCACCAGAGTTGATGCGCCTCCCTCTGGCAATTGGAACGTCACTCGCACCATGGAATATCTGGATCGAACGGATCAGGTTATCGCCGACGTCATGGAACTCAAGAACATGGACAACTTCATCACTCGAAAGGTAAATACAATTTCGTGAGACGGTTTAAATGATATGGCACAAAATACTGGAGAAGAGATTCAGTAAAAAAATAACCTAAATTAAATAATCAATTAAGATAATATTTGTGAAAAGATCCATACACATTGTGCAATAATTTTATCGCATATATAAATATAAAAAGATGCACGCGTACAATGTTTCAGCGGTAACTTTGTTTTGTGTTTGATTCGCAATAATTTTTGTTATCGATTGATTATATATTTGAGATATAATTATTTTTAATATATTCAGATTTGCTTGATGGAGGAGTTTGGCGGCAAACGTGATACAATCGCCGACGTTGTGTTCAAGCGAGCTCTGCGAGAATTCAAGGCTCACCTCATAAGCACCTATTCGGTTGCTGCCAAGGTTCGTGGTCGTAAATCTATCTACGTGAAAATAGTTGCCCAGTTTCGGTGAATCTACTTGAAAACTCGTGAGATCTTAATTTTTCTCCTCAATTGTTTCTGACCATCTAGAAAGGACTGTTAAGCATCCGATATCGTGATTTGATCACCATCTTCGAACGGTCCATGGAGAACGTTTGCAGACAGGAGCAAAGCAGCGCCACCTTTCCGGTCACGATGGGGGTCAACGCCTTCCGTGGCTTCCTGGACGAATTCGTGTCTCTGAATCACATCGAAGAGAAACCCAAAGCCAAGACCAAAAAGGAGAAACGGAAGAAACCCGATCAAGTCATGGTACATCAAATTAAAATTTGATCCTGGACGAGAAAATTGTTACTTTGTCCTGTTATTCCTCAATTGTTTATTTTTGCATTAATCTTTATGTCTTCTTTCGCCGAAATAAGTCTCATCTCGGTCATCCATTCATATTGGTCGTGGTCAACATTCCCACCGTGTGCGAGATTTGCTCGTCGTTCATGTGGCTGATGGAAAAGAGCTTGGTCTGTCAGAGTAAGTTTCGTATTAGACAGATTTGTGTCCCGAGATTGGCTGTCTGTTGTGTCTCGATCTTTATTGATAAGGTTTTCATTTTTTTTTTGAAAGAATGCAAGCTGACTTGCCACAAGAAATGTTACGGCAAAATCACTGTACAATGTCGTGACGATCAGGAGCATTCAACACAGGTGAGGGTTTTTAAGATAAAAATACAGATTAATTTATTCCTGCGTTTCCCAAACTGTCAAGTTCACTAATATTTAAATTTTTATTTCGATCAGGGGAGAAGGGTCTACGGCGTACGAATCGAAATTCTCCTTCAGGAGGATCGAAAGGTTCCTCTGGTGGTGGAGAGGTTGATCACCACCATTGAACTGAAGGGACTCTACACGGAGGGAATTTACCGCAAGTCCGGCTCTTCCTCCAAGGTCCGACAACTGCGGCAGGAGATTGAAAGTGGTAAGTCGTTTTGTGAAGATTAAGACGTTAAATGATCGATCATCAGATGTTCGTTGATGAAGGCGATTAATCAATCTGTACAAAATCTCAGCAAATTTGGGTCAAATCCTTAATATCTTAAAATTGAAATTGTAGATGTCGAGAAGGTGGACTTGGACGAGTTTCCGGTGCATGTGCTGTGCACCTCCCTCAAGGCCTTCTTCCGCGAGATGCCGGATCCCCTGCTGACGTTCGAGTCGTACGACGACTTCATCCGAGCCACCGACGTCAGCGACGACAACGAACGGCTGCTCACCATATTCGCCATCATCGATAAGCTGCCCAAGAACAACTACAATTTGGTCGAACGTCTCATGTTTCATCTGGCCAGGTATTGTCATTCTGATCTTCGCTTGAATTTTCTTTTCTTTTTTTTTTTGTAACTTGATGGAACAACATTTTTGAACTTATTAGTTAAAATATTTGTTTGAATGAGGAACAATATTTTATCGCGATTCGCAAAATTTTCTTGAAATGAAATTTGTTGGCGAAAATAGCTGCAATACTGCAATGGCTTCAATTTTGAATGATCCAAAGTTATTGTCTGAAATCAGCCGATTTTCCTCGGATGTCTGGACTTTTAACAGTTCAACTTTTTTCGGGGTTTTGTTTCGGAAATTTGATGAAGGCGCCCCTCAAAAATCTTCCTCACTGCAATGCACTTCACTTGAGTGTGCTGCCCCTGCAAAACTTCCTCGACACATTGCACTGCTTTTGCAATTTGGCGAAACTTGACCTCCACGAGCGATTGGTGCAAAAACAAGAAACATATCGAACACATAAGTAAGAATCTAGTGTGTTCATATCTTGTAGTTATCATTCTGGCATCGTCTCATCTAAAAATTGAACTAGTTTCGAACACCTGCAGTTTTGCAGGTGTTCAATATTTGATTTAACCAATTAAAAAGGTGCATGAGTGCACTGTGCATCTGGGGCTTGATCTCAAGAAAATACCTTTTAGTTTTCATTCACTGTAGCCAATGCACTACAGGATTTTCTGTAGCCCTCTTGGTGCTACATTTTTACAAATACCCCGGGATCGAATAATCGAGAGCCCGCGCCCGGAATTGAACACGGAACTGCCGAAGTAGTAAAACTAATTTTAAATTCTTGTGTTCCGTTTGTCCGCAGAGTCGCCCAGCAGGAGGAATCGAACCTAATGTCTGCCAGTGCGTTGGCGATCGTGTTCGCGCCGTGCATTCTGCGGACGAACAAGTGCGTCAACGCCCAGGACAGTCTCAACGACATTGCCAAGCAGACTATGTAAGTTCAATTAAGTTCGAACTCCCCGTAGTCCATTTCTTGTCGAGATAACTATCACCATTTTCAGTTTACTTATTTTTCTGGTTTCTGTTTCAAGGTGCATCGAATGCATAATCGTCGAGCAACTGAAGAAGATCAGAAGCACTTTGGCCGACATCGACACGTTGGACATGGTTTGCCACAAGGCCTCGAACAGGCTAAGTTCTCTCAGATCGTCAAAGGTATGCTCGACTTATTTCTCATCGATCGTGTCTGGATTTAAGATTGGGTTAACAGATTTAGCTGATAACATTAGATTCCTAAACATTTGGACAATTTAAATATCTAATCTCTTCATAACGAAAATACATTTTCTTCCTGTTTTTTATTTAATTTCGTTAACCCGTTCGTAAGTAAAAACCGAGGTAGACATTTTTTTAAAAATATGATAAACTTTCAGGATTATAATATACAGTGTATTTGCCCAGGACAGTTAATGAAATAACTAACGTTGTCGTTTCAGACCCAACAACCGCCAGACGGCGCCACATTTTCGGCAGAGACTCATCCCGAGGCCAGGGTGGAGGAAGTTATACTCTCCAGACAGATCGAAACACTTAAAAATGAAAAGTACGAAAAAATCGACACTCAATGAAACATTAATTGTTTCGATCCTCGTATGCCCTCAGCAATGTATAATAATTGAACATTGTCTTTAATCCACCAGGGCTCTGCTCACCACCGACTTGCCGACCCTGAAGAGAACTTGTTCGGACGACGACTTTCTTAGCGTGGAGGTCGGCAGCAGCATCAGCAGCGTGGACGATCCGCCTCATTCTCAGCACGAGGAATACGCGGTGACCTTTGACCTGCCAGGTAAACCCGATATTGGTTTTTCCACGAGGCTGCGTCTGCAGTTTACAATCGGAACGCTGCCCACTCCTCTCGTTCCGAAAGTGACACGACCTCTACCTTAAACTGAAATCGTTATGTTGTATCCGCGGATGATTCACCGGGCGAATGCTACTCGAGCAATGTGAAGGTGCCGGGTTTTGAATTCGAATCCCGGTCTGGGTTTGAATTAATTATAAAATTAATATTCATTTTGCCAATCTGTGTTCTTAGATACAGTTTTTTTTGGCTCAGGATATTTCTTGTCTATGGATGCGGTCGATCTTTTTTAAAAGCCATTCTTTTTTAACCGAACTTTTTATTCTGATGTTATCTTTCAGTTTTCGGTGAAACTTGTGCCTGATCTACTTGCCTTCATCTTGTAGCAATTCTTAGGCGATGGTAACGTCCCTCTCACTCTTTCTTCTTCCTGCATGTTTTTTGTTTGTTGTTGCATGATTTAAAAAAAAATACTCTGGCTCTGTCTAAATAACGCCTCATCCAAAAGTAACACGTTTGTTTGTATTTGTCTGGGTGCAGTCTCACTCTCGTTTTTATAACGCTCCCTCAGTTGCACTGTTAGCTAGACTTTCAATATGTACCCCCAAAGCACAACCCCCAAAAGAGACCAGTTTCCAGGAACAAAGATGGAATGTCCTATTTTAACATGCTCTGGATTTGAGACTGTCAGGCGATTTCACTGTCTACTCACTCTAGGGAAATAGGAGCTAACCCTTTAACCGGCCAAGACGACTAAAACGTTCACGCCAATCCGCCTACCACCGGTAATGACGACATAACGCGTTTTCACTTTTCAAAAATATCGTGGCAAAAATCTACCAATCACAGAGAAATGCGAAGCACATGATTGGATAGAGCGAAAAATTAATTGGCCGGTTAAAGGGTTAAAAAAAGAGTCAGATTTACATTCTGGTTCAATAACTACTTCTGTTAGGAGCTGGTCACACACACAACTTAACCTTAGTTGTGTGTGTAGGTCATGTTGTCACTAACAGGTGTCAATTGTGTATTTTGTCAAAAATTCATGCGTGTCTGAGAATTAACATTTCCTCTTTTCCCCCTCTTCGTTAACACTTTTGAATAACTAATTTGTGAACAACAAACAATCCATTTACGAGGTGCAACAGCTGCTAATTTTTAAAAAAATATATCTTAACTATAATTCGAGTGGTGTGTATTTAGAAGTTAGAAATTGTTAGTTGGAGAATTCCAAACTTGTTTCAGCTTTCGTATTCTATTTAGAAAGATTAAGATTTAACTTGTAATTTAAAAAATTTCAGTCAGATGCATGAACACTGAATGCATGGCTTTCAATAATTTGTACTTTAATGTGGTGGTTGGTTTGCCTAAAAGTAACTAACAGTAACAAACCAAGCTTTCCATTCAGAAATTCTCATTCGATTCTCTCGTCCGCATCGGTGACTTTTTTTAATCATTGCCAAAAACTAACACGCTCCTTCCAAAATCGACCTTTCCTTACAACATCTGTAGCCGAGAATTATTTTAAAAATCTGGGATTTACAATAATTTAAATAAAGGATTGCGATACAACGTAGATTGAGTTATAGGATGCATGTAGGTGAGCAATCAACAATAGTTTGAGTTTCCACCGGAACATTGCAGCGCTTAATTGGCATTTCAAGAATTTTAAGATTTGCTGTATTTCTCTTGAATGTCGGCTTCTTATCATGCGTTTTTTTAATTGAGTGGCAGCCTTTTGAATCGTTAGTTTCATAATCATACAAACGAACGAGCGCGATCGACCATATCGCGAATAGATCGATAACGATGCTTACCATCGCGAAACTTATTTTTTTTTTTGGCAAGTTATATTTTGAAACTTGTATTTTATCATAATATACGTCACAATCAAGGTGAGTTCCTAATTTGGAAAACGGCTATGAGCTCAATGTAATTGAATAATTGAAATCCTCTTTCGAAACGGTGACGTCACTTGAATACGGAAAGTGACTTCATCACGTCGAAACAATCGTTCGCCTCAACTCTACACATTAAGTTAATCGGTTGATGAACCTGTCATTCCTACATTTTCAGAACTAAGACTACAGACAATTTCGATCAAAAATGCCGATTTTTATAATTTTATTTTGGACTTTGTAGTCCTCAGTGACATTTGTGGTTTTTGTGTGTGTGTGTGTATAATGGTGAAGTAGATTTGGAGAAAGTGTGTTTCTGTGTTTGCGAGCGCATGAGTCCCCCGTCCACCTCATCAGCGGACCAGCAAACCCCATTTTTGTTTTTCGTACATCCTCCCCCACCTCACACCCCCATGTGCCCCATGTTGATAAATGCCAGTGCTGACCCCAGTCCGTTTCCGTTTTCAGTGTGTCCGTCGTCGCTGTATCACCTGACCAAGCATCGCGTGGCGCTGCCCCCGACACGAAGACCACCTTCCCGCTTTTTGAGACCGGTCACCCCGAGACGTCCGACGCCGACTAGCCGCGTCATCGGCCGCGTCCCGCGAATTTCGGCCTCGTCGAACGGAGGAGGAGGCAACGGCAAGCTCATCACCTCGCTCTACCAACAGATCGACGTGTCCTCCTACAAGGACGAAGCCATCATGGTCTGATAACGAAAGTGTGACTTGACTTTTTTTTAAATTTAAATTGTCACGAGTCTCTGGATCAATGGTACAACCACCGAACCACCGGTTGGTCAAGTTGTCGGACAACCTGGTGCCTCAGTGGCCAAGGTTGATAATTGATCATCCTCCTGATTGCTCACTCTGTCGCGCAAATTACATTATCTAATCTTAATATGACATTCGAGCCGATCCAATTTACAAAGATTTTGGAAGAATATATTTGGTCCAGGAAGCTGTGGAAGTCAATCGGTTCGATTGAAAACAATCAAAGGACGTGTGGCGTGAAGTGGTCCTTGTGACTGACCTTGGAACAAACCTTTGTCGGGCGAACGTGTGACACATGCTGTCACACGATTACCCTGTGGCAAAGCTGATCTGTCTTGTCTTAATTGTTATCCAAAAAGTGAAAAACTTGTGGTTTCACTGAATCATTTTTATGCTTGGTGCTTGAAGAATACGTAAGATGACGTAATATTTTACGTAAGGTAACATTAGTTTTTTTTAATTGTCATCATTTTAATGAGACACGAAGGGATGAGGGAAGTGTTGATTTGATTGTCTTCATTCGGCCGACTGCCCCTCCATATTCTCCCGGAAATTTTACAATCATTTACTAAATTGTTGAGTGAATCAATAATGGTGTTTGACCATTTCATCAGAATCGATTAACAAACAGTGAAGATGCGATTGAGTTCGGTCAGCCTTATCCCATGACGTCACCCAAAATGGCGGCAACTTCGGTTTCTTCGTTGTAGAGCTTTGAGACCGGAGGACGAAGTCTGCAGTGGTTACAAAAACGCACACGGAATTTGTTAGAAAACTAGTCGACGATCAGCGGACATTTTGAAATTGGCCGCAGTTGTCGTGGTCCATTTCGAGAGCCTTTAATTTCCTGCCGCTGGAGGGCGTGTGCCATGAATCGGCCATGATGTTTCACTCTCGGAAGGCCACCAGAGGGCATCACGAGCTACGGCGCCATGCTGTGATTAGAACCCGACTGTCCTACTGCGGTGGCGTGGACGTGGACGCTCCTGGCGGCAATCGTTGTACGTATTGTCATAGCTGACGTTGACAACCAACGTTTGCCGCTAGTGTCGCTGGCAGTCGCGACGCCACCCGATACGTCGTGGCACATTAGCGGAGTCACAAATTATGATTAAAGACAGGGTAACTTTTGAAAGTTTTGCGTCATGTTTGACTTCCTGTACAAAAAAGAAACACAAAACACATTGTCCATTTTCTTTTTTGAGGATCACTGGTATCGGTTTTTCGTTTTTTTGATATTTATACAGTATCGTACTGCGTATTACTATTAAATCAATACATTTATATATATATTTAAAAAATATATATATCGGCTCTCTTGATTCTGAAGCCAGTGCGAATATTGAGACGTGCCGAGTCATTACAGTACAGTACAGTACTCTCCCATGTAAATTATCGTGTTAGCAGTTTGTAATTTTGTTTTTTTCTACTACTACTACTACCACCACCCCTACTACTACTCCAAAAATACTGCTGTACCATCCATATTATGTAAATAATGCTCATTTTTTTGCATTGTTTTTATATTCATTATTATTGCATTTCTGTGTTTCACGTCCTTCTAGGTGATCGCGTAACACCTACTTGTCTTTTTATTTTCTTTCCAATCATCGACAACTTTTTGGTGCTATGGCGTCTGCCAATTATATGTAAGTGTATATTGTAGAGTAAAAATTGAGGCACAGACATTTTTGAGAACTCGAAAATTGGGGAAACAATCTTTTGAGTTGTTGGAATTGTTTCTTGCGTGTTTGCCGACACGAAGATGTTGGTTGAACACGTCAGTTTGATTGGGACACACGTCCCTGATCAGTTTGTTCAGTTCAATCTGGATTTTTGAACATTTGATTTCCTTTCTTGATTGATTTGTTTGAATTTGCTGGCGATTACGATTACAGTTTTCATTACATATTAAGATGGCACATGTGCCTTTTCAAACTGGTGCTTTACAATCATTCAATAAACGTAGTTTTTAAATTTATAATTCGCCGGATATAGATTGTGAATCTCATAGTAATCGCTCGTGGAACTTCCGGTAAAGAGAGGTTCTGTTATTTTTGATTATTTAAATTTCAGACTTGAGATTAATCATTTTCTTGAAACCTAGTCTAGTGACAGACTTGTTGGAGATTCGACGTCTATTGATTAATTGATTGCTGACGTCATTAGATTAATTGGTTTCTGGCCGCACAACATAATTTGAGATTCGAATCATTATTTTGCTGGCTTTCATTTCTACCAACAGGATTCAGAGATTTGTACAAAAAAGGTAATCCAGATTCGTGTGTATTTTTTTTCGTCTCTGCCAATGTGTTCCCCTTGTTGACAAACATTTTTTATTAGATTAAGAAAAAGAAAACAATTGCTGCCGCCTAAGAATGCTCATTTTTTATATCCAAAAGTGACCTGTGTAAAGTAAACGTAAGTGTGAAAGTATATTAATTAGCTTTCCCCAAAAAATGTTAGCGATTTTTCTTCTGTCTTTGACGTTTTCTCGTAAGAAATAGGAACTAGATTTAGACGACTGTCTTTTGTGTAACGTTAGTTCGTTAAACGTCTTAAGATTGTCGTGACTCGCTATATTCCGTCAACTTGTTAGTTTTAGTTTTTAGTCGGAGGAAACTTTAATATTTTCTTTTAACGATTAAGTGTTGCCCAAATTTTAAGAGCAGATTTTAAATTTTGAATTCGGTTCTACGATACTTGGGTTTCCCGAAATTCTCTCTCCATGGAACGACTGTGCTGACCCAACATTTGTATAATTGCATAATAGAATGACGATTATTTCGGCCTTTGGATTTTATTGTCACAATGTTTGTGAGCATCTGGTCATGACCTTCGTTTTTCTGGATCCTAATTAACCCTAACATGTATGATGTGATGATGATGAAGATGATGACTGAAGAATGTGTGTGCGTGTGTAATCCAGATTATTGTACAGGGCATATTGTCTCGAGGAGAATTTTTAACTCGTCGCCATTGTTAATTTTGTAAACCACTGTCTGTATTATACAATATATAGTAGCTATTCACTGGAGAATAAAATATATTTAAAGTTGAATTGATTTTGATCTTCACATTGTTGCAATGATGTGATCTATTATCTTAATCCAATCGTGCTCGACATGGGTGCGTTTTATTTTGAACTACCGTACTATGAACGTACGTTCTCAAATGTTAATCGGAAATGGTGAATTCGGACAGCGCCAAATGCAGAATACGAATCGAGTGGCGAATTCACCATTTCCGATTAGTCCTAACAAATCTTTCTCATTAGTTCTCAAATGTGCTGGAGAGGGGCGCGTTTTATTTTCATTGTTATTCGGCTTCGTGATTGTATTTCAGGAAAGCGTTTGAGATCTCACAAATCGAATTTGCCCCAGTCTCAAGCACGATTCAAATTTCGCGCGCGAAAAAGTATTCACATTTTGGCGCGTTTATGAGCAGATACCATCGTTTTTCGTTAGGTGCGCTACGGTCGTTATACGCTGACCGATTTAGGAACGGGCGATAGTACATTTAAAATGTACCATCGATTATTATTGGTGAGCGGCTAAGCGAACCATATCGATAGCGAATCGAATAAATATCGATCGATCCAATAGTATTGCCCGTCGCTTGGCTTGGAGGAATTTCTTTTATTTTGGTTTTGTTTTTGTGGAGAGGACACGTCGGCGTCAAACATCAACCGCAACAGGCGTCGCTAGTCGGTAAAATGACAATCACTCTGTACAATCTGTTCGAGGCGGGGCTCCTGTGCGTGAATGGAGTCGCTGTGCTGCACGAAGAGCGATTTCTAGCCAAAAGTAAGCGCCTGTTATGACTCGGGTTATCTGCAAAATTAATGATCAAGTACAGTAGTGCCCAGACGGGATTATTAGGACTATCTGAAACGTCAAAGAGTCAGTCTTCAATGCGTGGATTGTTATGTAGAATAATTAATAGTTTTGTTACCTTGATTTTCAGTCGGATGGGGCGGCGATCAAGTTCGAGGTTTCGGTGAAGATCCCGGCATGAAATCTCAAATGATTAACCTTATCAGATCTGTGAGAATGGTAATGCGAGGTAAATGAATTACAATTACAACATTTTGCCGCAAGCAGCCCCCAAGAGAGAGGCCTAAGGCGGGGGTCAAAAGACCAGTGGGGACAGAAATGGATTTATTTTAAAAGGCTCTGGATTTGAGACTCTGTCAGGCCATTCCACTGTCTACACACTCTAGGGAAATAGGAGTTAAAATATGACGCAGATGTCCATTGAAGCT